>RJWM01016985.1:0-41914 GCA_004363535.1 Dasyprocta punctata | reverse complement strand
CCCTGCAAAATTATCTTTTAAAATCAACGGAGAAACAAGATACTTCCACGACAAAGAACAACTAAAAGAATTTATGACAACGGAGCCAACTCTACAGAGAATACTGAAGGACATTCTAGTGAGAGATAAAGAAGTCCACTGCTCCAGAAACAGCGACAGAGAGATACCACCGAGCAGGGCAGACAAATGAATAATCCATCAATGGGATTTAAGTCCAGTATTGTTTTCAATGAGCTGTTTAGTTTAACCATTGACTTTTTAATCATTACAAACTAAAATTTTAGAATGCCAAGACACTTATTGATCAGAGAGTTATCTGTCAAACCGTGTATTTCAGTAATACTGTTGCTGCTTTCAGACTACTGTCTGGGACCATTTCCCATGTCCTGGCCTCAGCACTGGTGCTACTTCCCTAGGGGTTGCAGGTTAGAGAATTACTCACTCCCCCATAGGAAGTAGTTTTAGCCCCATCACACTACTGTTCTTTCTTTCTTTCTTTCTTTCTTCCTTTCTTCCTTCCTTCCTTTCTTTCTTTCGTTTTCTTTCTTTCTTTCTTTCCTTCCTTCTTTCCTTCTTTCTTTGTTTCCTTCTTTCCTTCTTTCTTTCTTTCTTCCTTTCTTTTTTTTCCTTCCTTCCTTCCTTCCTTCCTTCCTTCCTTCCTTCCTTCCTTTCTCTTTCTTTTTACCATTCTTTCCTGTTTCTGTCTTTTTTTTAATCGAGCAAACATAGATGAATTAGAAGAATTTCTGGATGCATACAATTTATGAAGTTTGCATCACAAAGAACTAGAAACCTGGAAAAGACCAATAATAACACATAATGAGATTGAGGTAGTAATAAAAAGTTTACATCAAAGAAAGCACCAGGTGCAGATAGCTTCATTGCTGAATTTTACCAAACTTTTAACAATGAACTAATATCTATCCTTCACAAACTGTTCCAAATTTGGAAGGGGATTCTTCCACATTCATTATAAATTGCCACCATTGTATTACTGCAAACATAGAGGAGGACATTAAAAAAACAAGCAAACTAAAGGAAGAAGAAAACTACAAATCAACATTTCCAATACAATTTGATGCAAATATTCTTATAAAATAATAACAGCTTTGATAAAACATAATATCAACAGAAAAGAATTATACACATTGATCAAATAATACTTTTCATAAGGATGCAAGGATTGTTTTTTTTATTTAAGAGAAAATAGATACAGAAGATAGAAACAAAAAGCAAAAAAGACAGACAAACTACAATAACAGATTCAATACAATAACATTGTAGGTTTACACACTGAGGTGGTTGAAATTTGACAGTAGTTACAATATTGCATATCTTTACCTTCATAGGGGTTGATCATATTGACAGATATAGACATGTAAGATTTATCAATTCAGGAATATTAACTTTTCTTTTTCAATAGCTAGTGTATTTAGTAATACAGTTTTTTTAACTGTCTTATTTATGCATATTTATAAATTTATGTCTTTTTCCTTTTCCCTTCCTTCCATCCTTTCCCCTTAGAATACCTCTTGTTATCTTTGAAATAACTACCCATAACATCAGGTCTAATATAATCAAGCGAAATAGTTCAGAGTGAAACCAATAAATGATAAAAGAATGGTTGTACATAAGAGAAACAAAAAACTAAAGGGATTAACAAACAACAACAATGTATCCGATACTGTAAAATTATAGGTTTAGGAATTTAGATGGTTGAAATTTTACAGTAGTTGCAATGTTGTATATCATTACAATTAAGGAGGCTGTTCAGATTGACAGGTAAAGACATGTAGGATTGATCTGATCATATGAATATCAGCTGTTCTCTCTCACCAGCTAATGCATTTGGTAGTATAGACTTTTAAACTATCTTATGAATACCCTCATATAAAACTATGTCTTTTTTCCATACCTTCCTTCCTTGGTTCCCCTTGTAATACCTCTTATTATCTTCAAACTAAATGCTCTTACCAATTGGCCAAATATAGTCGAACGATGTAGTACTGAATAAAACCAATAACAAATAAGGTAATGGAGGCAATACATAGTAATGCAACGTTGATTTCTATAGTGCCTCATATTAGCTTCAAGGCAGTTGCCTATATCATCTGTTGTAACAGTCATACTAAGATAGGTTAAAATCCCTCAGTACAGAGCAGCAAAAGTAATACCTGGTTTTGAAGCAAGGTGATCATATATCATTGAAGGCTACCCTTATAAGTTTTGTTATCTTTACAATTGCTGTCTTTGTCATCATTTATGATAAAATTAGGCCAGTTGAGGTAGAATAGGATTAAACTAAACAGCTCATTGAAAACAATACTGGACTTAAATCCCGTTGATGGATTATTCATTTGTCTGCCCTGCTCGGTGGTATCTCTCTGTCGCTGTTTCTGGAGCAGTGGGCTTCTTTATCTCTCTCTAGAATGTCCTTCAGTTTTCTTTGTAGGGTTGGCTTGGTTGTCATAAATTCCTTTAGTTGTTCTTTGTTGTGGAAGTATCTTGTTTCTCCATTGATTTTAAAAGATAATTTTGCAGGGTGCATCAATCTGGGTTGGAAGTTATTTTCCTTCAGGGCTTCAAACATTTCACTCCAAGCTCTTCTTAACCTGATGATTTGTGTTGGGAAGTCTGCTGTGATTCTGAAGGGCCTTCCTTTGTAGGTAATCTGTCTCTTTTCTCTAATAGCTTTTAATATTTTGTTTTTCTGTTGAATTTCTGGAATTTTAATTATTATATGTCTGGGTGTAGGCCTATTTTGGTCAAGTTTAGCTGGAGTTCTATATGCTTCAGTTATCTGAAAGTCTCTTCCTGTTCCCATGCTTGGAAAATTTTCAGAAATTATTTCTGTAAATAGGTTTTTAATTTGATTTGTATTGACCCCTGCTTTTTCACTCATACCTTTTATTTGTAAGTTATATTTCCTTGGGTTGTCTTGCAGCTGTTGCACTGCCACTTCCAGATTTCTTATTATTTTTAGAAAGCCTTTCCTTTCTCTCTCCCAGGCTGCCATTTTTTCTTCCAGATTTGAAAGACTATCTTTAGTTTCCTTCAGGTGGTTCTGCCAACTTTTATTGGAATCTTTCATTTCCTGGTAATCTCTCTGAATCTGACTGATGCGTTCTAAGTCTTTATTTGTTTCATTCTCAATTTCCTTTGATTTTTCATCCTCCACCTTTCTGGCTATGTCTCCTTTAGAGGCACTTAGCAATTCCCCTATTATGTATTTCATTTCAATTCTCAGTTGGGCTAACAGTGCCGCTTTAATTTCTTTTATAGCTTCATGGAGTTGTCTCCCCACTTCGGCTGTCATTTCCTCTGAGAGTTTAATTTTTGGACTCCCGATCTTTTCTGCATTTGCTTCTCCTGGATTTGTTCTGCTTGTATCGGAGTCCAGAGAGCACCTTCTACCTTTCCATCTTGGCATTTTCCTGGGCTCTGAAGTGAGCTCGTGTTGGTCCACTGTCTTTCCCAAACCTGTTTCTGCTCCGTGGATGTCTGGTGCAGTGCATGAGAATGGGGCCGCTGCCTGGGAACCTGTACCGGGCCATCTGCCAAACTTCCCCTATCACCCCCAGGGCACCTGTGCAGATTCCGCCAGGACCCTCCAGGACCCGATGTGAACAAGGAACCATGCCTAATTAGGTGCAGTTCTGGTCTCAAAATGGATGCCTGTCCCTCGCTCTCCCTCGGAGGTGGGGGTTGGGGGGCTGGGGCCCACCAGGTTCACTCACTTGCCTGCTCACGACCACCTTGCTCCACAATCAATTGCTTTCTCCGCCGTCACTGCCACAGCTGCAGCAATTCAATCGTGCATCATCAGCACTTTCCCAGTTCGGGTCCCGCCGCTAATTGGATTTGGTCAGAGGTGCTGCCGGTCTCCACCTAAGTTTCTTTATTTCTTTTTTTTTTTTTTTACTCTTTCCATGGGCTGCAGTTCTCGTTTTAGATTCTTCTTGGGTCCAGAGGATCCATCTCCCTCTTTTTTCCTTCTCTCTGTTATTATATTATTTTATATTCCAGCATCTAGATGGTATATTCCAGGGAGTCTGCCTATCACAGTGTTATCTGGTCGGCCATTTTGCAGGAAGTCTGCATCCTTCTCCCTCATCTGGTTGCTACCATCTGCAGAGTCCAGGGGATCCTGGGTTCTCTGGGCAGCCAGGACTCCTCCTGTCCTTTACTCAGATGTATCTTGATGAAAGGATTGTTGAACGTTCACAAATCAGCAGACATAGTATATCAGAATAACACAATGAAGCAGAAAACATGATAACCTCATTAGATTTAAGAAAAAAGCATTTGGAATTTTTTTTATTTTATCCAATCGCTTGCATTAGTTTTTGTATTTTGCTGATTTGCACCTGTGGAGAACCAGTGCTGAATTGCACGGAGTTGCGGTGTACTGAGACACATTAGACATTCCTGCCTAAAGCTGTTCACTGAACAGGTTCCTCATGCAGTAAGAATTTTCCTGGGTAGTCATATTTCTCTATACACACCACATATCTCTGGCTTGATTACACTTGCCCTTTGTAGCCTTTAGAAAACTGACAGGTGTATTTGCAGAAAAATGTCAGAGTGTTAAACAGCAGTAAGTCAGCATCTCTGCAACTGGGAGTCCAGATGTGACCATGTAGCATCGCACACAGAGAAGAAAGTGAGAAGTGGATCCCTGAGACTCAAGAAAGTTCTGAAGAGTAAACTGAATTCTGCAGGGAGAGTGAGGTGACAGACCTCAAGACAGAATAGGGAGACAACAAGCTGCACTTTCTTCCTGACTCCCAGCTCTCAGACAAACTGTACATTCTCCCTTATTCTGAGCTCTTGGCATGAGAGAGAAGGTTGTATCCTACAGAAGTGAAGTGATGATGAGGAATCCTGGAGGCCACCAGGGATAAAAGTAGAGTGGAACCCTGGATTGTGCAGGCTGCAGCAGCTGGTGAATGTCTCCATTGCAAATGCCCCAAGGAGAGTGTGATGGACTCGATGCCATCTTGAGGTGGGGCCAGTTGAATCTGGGACTGGAAGCATCTATGGGTAGGCCCCACCTTAGGGCTACCAGTGTCTGGGTGAGGCACCACCCTGAGAGCTACCTAGGGTCAAGGAGCCAAGGTCAAGCAAGGAAGGAACACCCGTAGTGTTGTGCGCTGAACAATTCTGGTCACAGACCCAAAGCCAGAGACCACAATTAGCCTGCACTTCTGCATAGTTGAAATGGTATTCCATGCTTTTCCCACTGCAGACTTGTTGGGATTATGTAGCACTCTACCCTACTCCTATTGCAGGGTTTCTCAGATCAGACAGTATGGTTCTGGGTCTGTCTGCCTCATTTGTCTGCCACTGACAGCAGAGATACACTCTGAGGTGAACACCAGCACAAATCGTAGACCGCAAAATATAACCAAAGACATGAAATCTCTCTCAATCTCTCTTTTCTCTCTCTCTCTCTCAGATTTCAAAACAAGATAATAGGAGATTAACAAAGGTTAATATATTGCATATTGTTATTTTCAAAATAGTTTCTCAGATTACAAAACATAGACATGAAAAGATGTTCAAACCATAAAAGCACAAACCATTCTTTTTGATGAGCTAACAAAGGTTAGGTATATAATTATCTGTCATACATATAATCTTTTCTCTTCTTTCTTTTCGCTTTTTCCCCATCCTAGTTGTCCTTTCCTTTTGAGCAGTTTCTTTCCTTTCACTTTCACAGTATCTATTGTACATTTTGGATCTTATTTACTCTTTCAACTTTTTATTCCAGGGAAGCAATATGATGTTTACACATGCAGATCTTATTTATTTCATTTACAAGTATGGTCTCAAATTGCATTCATTTACATATAAAAGCCTTTAGTTTGGGACCAGCTGTGGGTGCAAGATCCTTTGACCTAAGGGGCCAGGGGGCCTGAAGGCACAGGAAGCATGAAGTTATCAGCAGATTTGAAACCATTTGTCCCCAAGTTTGCTGGGCTCAATGTGGCATGGACAGAGTCTTCAGAAGCATGTGTCTTCCCTAGCTGTGTAGCCATCTACATTTGTACAGGAACCACCAGTGACTGAACAGAAAATATATACAGAAGACACAGCCTTTAGAACTTCAGCATTTCCACCCCAGTATCTATCTTTAAAGATAACTCTACATTCGTACACCTACTCTCCATATACCTTTGAGACTACACACAATGTGTGTTCAGAGCCTACCGCACAGTTTGATTACAGCCAAACCATCACCGAGGTTTTCAGAATCTGAAGCCCCAAAGTGAACAAGTGTGCACTCTCCCACAAGAAATGAAAGCTCCATTAAAGAAAAAAACCTATGATGAGAAAAAAAACATACAAAATTTTAAAAGGATTGATGGTCCAGTATCATCTGAGATCAAGTCAACCAGAGATCCCCACCATTTGTCCATTCATGCTGAGAATAGATTGAAGCCACATAGTTACCATAAACAAACAGACAGGAAATCCAGAACCACTGAAAAAATTCCACCTACCTCAAACCTGAGTTTGAATTTAACAGGTTGGATTTTCCTGAATTGCAGGGTCTGGAGAGCAATGTGCCAGCGATACAGAAGCAGTGCAGATGGGGACCTTTTCAGTCCAACACTACCATGTCTCTTGTAGGAGAAGTAGGAGAACCTATTGGTGTAGTGTTACGGTGTGAAAAAGTGGTGAAAAAAAAAAGCCAAATGAATCTGTAACTGATAATGCTGCTTCCAGTTCCTCATCATATACAAGAGAGTTATCTTGGACACCAATGGACTATACAGTTCAGCAGGCATTATCTTCAGAAACCTCCCCAGCGCCTAAGAATGTTACTTCTCTGATAAACCTAAAGGCAGTTGTTTCATCAGCAGATCCTAAAAAGAGTATCATCTTCTGAGGTTTTATCTTCAAACCCTTCCTACAACAAAGGGAAACATGGTGTTCTGCCTACTAAAAAGTCCCAACCACACAAGTTGGTGACCTCGAACAAAAGGAAGCCTCAAGGAAGAATAAGAAAAAGAATGAAAAGCCCAAGTCAAAATACGAAATCCTGACAATGCAAGAGCCACCAAGAATTTAAGATGCTGAGGATTTTCCCAACCTGGCAGTTGCATCTGAAAGAAGAGACAAAGTAGTCACTGAAATTTCAATCTAAACAGCAGCCACAGAATAATTTTTAAAATAGTGGGAAGAAAAGCCGGATTCCAGTGCTGTTGGATTTGGGAGGCATGCTGGCAGTGCTGGAGAAGAAACAGCATGCCCAGCAGGCCAAGCAATCCTCCAGACCATTTGTGTTCTCAGTCAGAGTAGTGCCAGTCCTTTACAAAGAAGTCAGCTCAGGGGAGAGGGGCCGTTGACTCAGCCAGAGGAAGACTCCACACAACCTCTTGGACTCCATCGCCCCACTGATAAATAAGGGGAAGCAGAGGGAAGTCCCTAGGGCCAAGAAGTCCACCTCACTGCAGAATATTATTTCGAAAGAACAGGAAGAGAGAAAGCAGCAGAGACTCTAAGAAAATGCCGTGAATCCAGCTGTGGCCAGCAACGAGGTACAGGATGCAGAGAGTGGTATGGAGGAGCAGGTCACTGACCAGGCTGGCCCCACAGTTTCAGGGGGAGCAGAGGAATCGGCCCCCTCCACTCCTGTGGTTGAAGGCCAGTCAGAAGAGCCCCTAGTGCTGAGCTCCAGAAGTATACCAAGGCCTGCCAGCCTGCGCCCAACCAACCCGCTTTCCCCAAGATCCACAGCTGCAGATTCCGGGATTACTGCATCCAGATGCTCAGGAAAGAAGTATACGCTTGTGTCACGGACCTACTCAAGGAGCTGGTCCACTTCCAAGACTGAATGTACCAAAAGGATCCAGTCAAGGCTTGTGCTGGGGCTGAGGGAAGTTCACAAACACCTAAATCTCAAGAAGCTGCAATGCATCATCATTTCTCCCAACTGTGAGAAGGTACAGTCGAAAAGTGGACTGGACGACACTGCACACCGTTATCGATTACACTGCGCGCAGAACATCCCCTTTGTTTCCTCTCAATCGCAAGTCTCTGGGGCGCAGTTTGAACAAAACAGCTTGTGTCAGCGTCGTGGGCATCTTCAGCTGTGATGGGGAGCAGGACCAGTTCCACAACATGGTTGAGCTGACCATGGCAGCCCAGCAGGCGTACAGGACCATGCTGGAGAACACGTGGTGGGAGCTGACAGGGGAACCCAGCCTCAGACGCCTCCTAGCCCACGCCCAGGAGCTCTCTCAAGGACAGTGCTCCTGCCCCCTCTGCAGAAGAGCCCCACTACATTCAAGTCTGGAGAAAACATCTGGAAGCATATAGTTGCTGTGCCCTGGAGTTGGAAGAATTCCTAGAGGCCTCAGCCTCTCAGATGAGCAACTTGAATTTATAAGGTGAGAGTTCTTTCCTGTGTGTCTGTGTATTGTGAGTAAGGAGTGGGGAGGCTTGAAAAAACTTTGGAACTTTTCTTGTCAGTTTTTCACTGACCTTACATATTTTGTATGGCTGTTGAATGTGCAAACTAACCGGCATGAAATGCTCACAAAGCAATGGTGATTCCACCTGCTGGTCTGGAGAACACTAGAAATGCAGTCCCTGAGCACCTAGGCTGCTGAGGAATCTGCCCTCCACCACAGCGCGGCAGAGTCTAGGGTCCAGTCCAGAGGCAGGCAGGGACTTCCTGCCTCCAGGGGCTGTGGCTAGGAGCAGGAGGAGTGTCAGTGGCACAGAGGGTAATGGAATGGGCCCTTTCTCAGGACAATGCTCTTTAGCTTAACAATGGGGAGGATTTGCTAAAATGAGCCTCAGCAGGAACATGGGTTTTCTAACCTGCAACTTTTTGACATCAATTATTCCTTTCAGTCTGTATTTCTGAAGAAATGGTGTCTATTGAAGTTGTTAGATTTGTCTAGTCAATCTACAAATCTTACTTTTTTAAATGAACATATCCTGAATGTGATTTCTGTCATAGAGTCCAAGAGGCAGAGCTTACTTTCATATTTTCCCAGTAAGAAATTGAGCATATTTATTTTGAATAAACAGTGATTATTTAATTTCAAAGAAAAAAAAGCCTTGAGTTTATCCATCTCTATAACTGAATAGTACTTTATTGTATAAAAGTACCACATCTTTTTATCCATTCAGGTGTTGATGGGCGTTTGGGTTGTTTCCAAATTCTGCTGCTATAAACATGGGTGCATATACATGACTGTGGTACAATGCTTTCAGTTCTTCTGGAAAAATACCCAGAAGGAGATTACCTGGGTAGAATGGGACCTCTAAATCTAGTTTTTTAAGGAATCCCCACACTGATTTCCACAGTGATTTCACCAGTCTACACTCCCACAAACAGTGGAGAAGTGTTCCTTTTTCCCCACATCCCACCAGCATTTCTTATTTGTGGGTTTCTTGATGATAGCCATTCTTTCTGAGTGAAATGAAATCTCAGTGTTGTTTTAATTTGCATTTCTCAAATGACCAATGATGTTGAACATTTTTTTCATATATTTATTTGCTGTTGTATTTCTTCTTCTGAGAAGTGTGTATTTGTCTCAGATGCCCATTTTTGGATTGAGTCATTGAATTTAGGGGACCTGATATTTTTTAATTCTTAATATGTTCTACATAAAAGTCCTTTGTCTGAGGGACAGTTGGATAAATTTATCTTCCCATTCTGTAAGTTGTCTTTTCACTCTGTTGGTGATTTCTTTTGACGTGCAAAATTTTTTAATAAGATGGGATCCCAGTTTTGATTCTTTGAAGTACTTCCTGTGCAATTTGGATTTTGTTCATGAACTCTCTGCCTACCCCTATGTCTTTGACATTTCTACCTACTTTTTCTTTCAGTAGATTTAGTGTTTGTGTTTTAATATTGAGATCTTTGATCCATTTTGACTTTAGTTTACTGCATGGTGATAGGCGTGGGTCTTTTTTTAATCTTCGGCATGTGGAAAGCCAGTTTTTCCAGCACCATTTATTAAAAAGACTTTCTTCCAGTGAACATGTTTGGCCCCTTTGTCAGAGATAAGGTAGCTGAGTGTGTTTGTAGTTCTGTCTGCATCTTCTTTTCTGTTTTATTGATCCTCAGGTCTGTGTTTTTGCCAGCACCATGCTGATTTTATCACAATAGCTTTGTAGTATGATTTCAAGTCAGGGATTATGATGTGTCCTGCCTTGCCTTTGCTATTCTAGATCTCTTCTGGTTCCACATGAACTTTAGAAATGTTTTCTCTAGATCTGTGAGGTATGATAATGATGTTTTGTTCAGGATTGCATTAAATCTGTGTAACAGTTTTGAGAGTATGACCATTTTCACAATGTTGATTCTTCCTACCCATGGGCAAGAAATATCTTTCCTTTTTCAGAGTTTCTCTTCAATTTTTTTCAGAGTACTATAATTTTTAATGTATAGATCTTTTACTTCCTTTGTTAGATTCATTCCTAATATTTCATTTTTTAGATGTTATTGGGAAGGGTGTGGTTTCCCTAATTTCTTTCTCAGTGAGTATGTTGTTTGTGTTCAGGAATGCTATTGATTTTTGAGTGTTGACTTTGTATCCAGGTACATTAGTGAATTTGGTTATTAAATCTAGAAGACTTTTGGTGGACCTTTTGGGGTCTTTTGTGTATGTATATCATCATCTGCAAATGATGATAATTTAACTTCTTCCTTTCCTGTCCTTATTCCTTTTATTTCTCTTTCTTATCTAATTGCTCTGGCTAATATTTCCAGAACTATATTGAATAGGAGTGGGGATAGTGGATATCCTTGTCTTATTCCTGATTTTAGGTTGAAAGCTTTCAGTTTTTATCCATTTAGTGTGGTGTCGGCTTTTGTTTTGTTATAGATAGCTTTTATCAGATTGAGATAAAGACCATCTATTCCAATTTTCTGTAGGGTTTCTATTTTGATTGTTGAACTTTATCAAGAGTTTTTTCTGCATCTATTGAGATGACCATGTGATTTTTTTCTTTCACTCTGTTGATATGGTGTATTACATTTATTGAATTGCATATGTTGAACCATTCCTGCAGTCTTGGGGTGAATCCCGCTTGGTCATGCCGTACAATCTTCTTGATGATTTGCTGCATTCTGTTTGCTAGCATTTTACTGAGGATTTTTGCATCTGTGTTCATTAGGGAGATTGAACTGTACTTCTCCTTTTTTGGCGGGGTCTTTCTCTGATTTTGGTATCAGGGTAATACCTGCCTCCAGGAATGAGTTAGGGAGAATTGCTTCTCTTTCAATTTCATTAAACAATTTGAGCAATATTGGCATTAAATCTTCTCTAAATTTCTTGTAGGATTCAGTTGTGGATCCATCAGGATCTGGGCTTTTTTATGTTGGTAAGTTTTTAATTATGTTTTCAATTTCATTAACTAATATTGGGTTTCTCATAATTTTTATATTTACTTGATCCAGGTTTGGTAATTCATGGGTTTCTAGGAATCTATTTTTTTCTTCAATGTTTTCCATCCTATGAGAGTAAAGATTTTTGAAGTAGGTATTGATGGTCTTATAAAGTTCCACAGGATCTGTACTGATTTCACCCTTTTCATTCCTCCTTGCATGAATTTGAGTTTTTTCTTTCTTTTTCTTGCTAAGGTTAGTTAGGGGGTTCATGAACTTTATTCCTTTCAACAGCTGACTCTTTGATTCACTAATTCTTTATACTTTCTCTGAGTCTCAATTGCATTAATTTCTGCTTGATCTTTATAAGATTCTCCCTTCTGTGAACTTTGGGCTTGACTTGCTTTTCTTTGTCTAGTGGCTTGAGGTGTAGCATTAGGTTTTTTATTTGTGTTCATTCCATTTTCTGATGTAAGAGTTCACCACTATAAATTTCCCTCTTAGGGCTGCTTTTATTCACCCCACATGTTCCTATAAGTTGTATTTGCATTTTCATTTGATTGTAGGTATTTCTTCTTTAATTTCATCTGTGATGCATTGGTTGTTCAGGAGGATGTTATATAATTTGCATGTTTATGGTGTTTATGGTGTTTTTGGTGTTTCTTTTATCATTAATTTCCAATTTCATTGCATTACATTCAAATAATATGCTTGGGAAAAATTCATTTCCTTTGCATTTACTTAAGCATGTTCTATGAGCTAGTATATGGTCTATTTTAGATACCATCCTGTGTGTAACTGAGAAGAATGTGCATTCTGATGTTGTTAGGTGGAACACTGTAAGCATCTACTAAGTCCATTTTTTCACAAGTTTGGTTCAGTGCTATTACTTCTTTGCTTATTTTCTGTCTAGTTGAACTATCTCTTTGGTGTTAAGGGTCCCCATTAAAATAGTGTTATTGGTTATTTGATTTTTAATGTCTATTAATATTTGTCTTATATAGTTGAGTGCTCCTGTATTTGGTTCATATATATTTACGATTGTTTTCTATTTCTCTAGGTATTTTCTCCTAACACATATGTAGTGACCTTCTTTATCTCCATTGATCATTCTTGGTTTGAAGTTCACATGGTCCACAAACAGCATAGCTATCGCTGCTTATTTCTGGGTTCCTCTCAGTCACAAATATATGAATGAATAGATTAACATCCATTCATACATGTAACTGTGAAAGTTGCTAAAATATTACCTATGGTTTTTTTAATCTTAAAGAACAGAAATTTATGGCCTATGAGCTGGTTAAAGGGTAGAAAAAATGGAAAATTTTGTATTTCTTTTCATAAAGCTGTCATTATCCTGACAATAGCAGAAGCATTCATTACAGATATCACCACATAAAGAGATGATAATACCTACATAGTGGTTTACACTGATTTTTTTAAATGGGAAGTTGAAAATAATTTTGATAGTCTTCAGTTTTTAAATAGAATAAATAAGTTATCATACATGAGATCTGATCAAGAAAATGAAGTGTAACACTTTCCTTTACATTGCATTTGATTCAAATTCTCTGAAGCAATAAAAAACTTTTCAAAAAATGAATGCATGCAATATATTAACTAGTGTTGATTTCTTACTTTTTTAAAAAAGTTCTGTATTATTTCTATCCTTTTTCTGTTTTTCTTTTTAAAATAAAAAGAATGAATGCATGTTTATGAGAAAGAATTGAATATTAACTCTGGATTAGACATTTGTGAAGAATTTCTAAATGTAGAAAACATATAGATTAATAAATAAACAAGATGAGAGGAAACACCTAGTCAAAAGTGGAAAAGACAGTAAAGAATTAAGACTGGTTCTAACTTCCACGCAGGGAGTTCAGTTTGTGCCAGCAGTGGGACATACTCCTCTAGAAAATGTGAGCTAGATTAATTGCATTTTTTAGTATTTTCACCGGAATTTCAATACTTTGCCTCCCATTCTCATGCACTGCTACCAGGTATGATGAATGTACTTTTACTGTCCCAACTCCTTAGAGGGAGTACAGTGCCTAGGTACCTAAAATTACCAGCCAGAATATGAAGGCAACTGTTTTACAGATGTTGATCGTAAATATTTTGAAAAATTATTTGAGTGATATGTAACTGATGCACAGAAATGGGTGCTGACACTCTGAGATTACTGCTTCTTTCACAGCAATCAGTGGATGGTGCAAGACAAATAGAAAGGATTGCTTGCCAACATTTTTACTAGCCCTAGTATGATAGTGAGTGCTGTCAGATGATTTGGGAAGGCAATTGAAAATGTGGGAGACTTTACTGAAAAGATTCAACTTTAAATGATTTCACAGAGAGCACTAGGAAGGACAAGGGCACAGACAATAGTTTAAGTCTCCTACCTGAGATTCTAAACTTATCAATGTGAAGCTTAAGCATAAAATGGTACACATAGTAGCCAATAGAGCTACAGAATGTAAACAGAAGTATCCTTTATTCTTCAAGCTTGTTGAGATTAATTTTAAATGTTAAAGCAAGTGAGAGGAAAACCCCACTGCCAATAATGGTTATGGTCAACCCTAAGAAACAAGTAAGTTTCTAAGAAATGACATTTACTCGTTGGGTAAAGATGACATTAGAACCTGGGCTCAGACATATGTAGACAGACTGCAGAAGTGACAGGTATCTAAGGCCAAGGAAAGTAGACATCTGATTGCGTATCTTTTGTATTTTGGACCTTGAAACTGTTAATGTCCTCAATTAAACCATATGATAACTGTGGAGTCCTTGAAGCCACTGAAAATTATTTTAGGACAGCAAAAGACATATGCATTTTCAAGTGACAGTTTCTTAAAACGTTCTATCAACTTTCTGTTGTTTATTCAAAGAAATAGTACACAACATAAGATATTATATTAGTGTTATTACTTTGCATATAAGATGTTTTTATGTCTGAGTAAATATAAACTCTTTAGAAAATTAAAAGACATACAAGATGATAGAAAAGATAAACAATAATATTTATACCAACATCAATAATAAAATTTTTGAGATCACTTAATTTTTTTTGGTATATGTTCCCATTATGTCATTTTATTTTCAATGATTTTTCCATGCTATTGCTAGACTGCACAATCATTGCATACTATATTTTCCCCTCTTGGCCTTTTCTCAGTCTTAACAAAAATAACCAACAATCAAATAAGATTAAATAGTAGAAGAGAAACTAGAGAAAATAGTTTCAACATTTTTAAAAGAAAGTTACTCTTTACAAATTATTTAGCAAAAGACTCAAGATGATTTTCGTGGTCAAAAGCCCAATATTTCTTATTGAGGTAGGGGATATTCAGTTCTGGAAATGTTCTAGTTGGGGTATTTTCTTCTTTCCTTAGCATAAGGTGCAGTAGCAAGAATGGTGCAAACTACCTTTAGATCAGTGATTAAGTAAGACCATATCCTACATTTTCCTAAGTATTTTCTTGTTGACACTCTTCATCCCAATTTGTGTTGGACTACAACAAAGAACTACAGAGGACTACAACAAATGGTGTCTCAATAAACATGCCATACTACTAGTATTTTCTTTGGATATATACCCAGTAATGTGATTGGTGGGTATTTTGAGGAAATTTCATATTGTTTTTTATGATGGCTATACTAATTTACATTCCCAACAGCAGTATATAAGGGTTCAGCCTTTCCCAAATTCTCATCAGCACTTGTCATGATTCATCTTTTTGCTAATTGCCAATCTAATCTATTTGACGTAACATTTCATTGTGCTTTGATTAATATTACTCTGATGATTACTGATGTTGAGCATTTTTCATAAACCTATAGGTCATTTTTATATCTTTTTCTGAGAATTTAGTCTATTCAGATTCTTTCCTCTATTTTTTTTTTTTGCAGTGATGAGGAGTGAACCTAAAGCCTTTGCATTGAGATACATTCTCAGTCTTTTTTTTTAAAGGGTCTCCCTAAGTTTCCCAAGCTACGCTTGAACTTGCAATTCTTTGACTTGAGAATTCCAGCATTGAGACTACAGACACCTACTAACATGTCCATCATCCCATTTGAAACCAAGATTATTGCTTTTTCTGCTACTGAATTGTTTCAAGTTCTTTATTAATACAGGGAATTAACCTGTTTTCACATGTGTAGTTTGAAAATATTTTCTTCCACTCTAAAAATTGTCTCTTCATCGATTGTTCTTTACTGCACAGAAGTTTGAACTTGATGTAATTTTTCTCCGTCTTTGGTTTCATTGCTTTTCTTTTGATGTCATATCTAAAAAATCATTGCTTACACCAATGTCATGGACCATTTCCTCTACATTACCTTCTCATAGTTTTATAGCTTACATTTAAGTCTTTAACCCATTTTGAGTTGATTTTTTATATGGTGAGCGAAAAGGATTCTAGTTTCTTTCTTCTTCATATGGATATCTAGTTTTCTCAGTACCACTTATTGAAGAGAATTTTCTTTCTGTAATGTGTCTCCTTTGCACTTCTGTAAAAAATCACTTGCATGGATTTCATTCTGAATTCTCTATTCTCTTCCATTAGTGATCACAATTTAGTGATCATACAGCTGAGACAGTGTTTGTCAGGTTTCTGCACCTTAATGTTGTGCATATCCCCCTCAGCAGCATTTGGCTGTGTTAATCCTCTAGATGTCATCCATTCCAATAGGTATGTGGTAGGTTCTTATTGCTTTTTAAATTTGCATCTCCCTACAGACTTAAGATAGGAAATATTGTTCATGTGCTAATGAACATCCATGTATCTTCTTGAATAAGGTAACTTTTCAAGTCTTTTTCCAAGTTTTATATTGTATTGTTCATTTTCTTATTGAGTTTGAAATTCTTTATATATTTTAGATAGTAGTCCTTTGTCAGCTATGTATTTTGCAAACATTTTTCCTCAGTTGTAGCTTGTCTTTTCATTGTTTTCAACAAAAGAAATTTTAAATAGTTTTTGTAGTGCTGGGAATTGAATACAGGCCCTTCCTACTGGATACATCCCCAGATCTGTTTATTTATTTATTTATTTATTTGCTTTCTGAAAGGGTCTTGCCAAATCTCTAAGCTGCCCAACACTGGCCTGAATTTGCCATCTTTCTGCCTCAGAATTCTGGAGTTCTGGATTTAGAGACATAAACCACCATACCACACTGATTTGTAATTTTTAATAAGATGTAATTCACATATTTTTCTTTTCAGAAAACATGATTTTTGGCATAATATGTGTCTTAGACACATAGACAAAATAATCAACATCCAAAGTTAAACAGGGAAAGGATTATTTAGGTCAGTTTGTAAATGTTTCAGTCCACAATTTTTCTGATGCAAAGGCAAAGTGGTATGGCAGAGAAATATCACAAAGGGGAATGGTTCATGGTGGGCAGAAGGTAGCAAAGCAAGTAAGGTACCTTAGCAGCTTCTTTCTATCCCTTTTATAATCTAGCTAGGCTACCAGGCTTAAGGCAGTGCCAAAACAATCAGTGGACTGATTTAGTAATCACACACCCTTAAACCCAGCATCATGCACTCTAGATTCAACCACATCTGAAAAGCCCACCCCTGCCCGTGACTGCATGAGGTTTTGTGGGGACATCTAGACACAAAACATAACATTCTGCTCCTGGCCTCCCAAAGACTTATATACATTCCTTTACCCAATAGGCATTTAGTCTACCTCTAAGAGTTGCCAAAGTTCAAACAGTATCAGTATTGCTGAAAACTCCAAGTCTTAAGTCTCCTTTGAGATTTAAGGCAAACTCTTAGCTATGAACTGTACAAATAAAAAGAAGGTCAAACGTTTCCAGCATTCAATACCACAAGGCACGCATTTCCATTCCAAAAGTTACAAATAGAGGTATATAAATGAACAGGACCAAAGCAGGTCCAAAATCCAGCAGTGCAAGCATTTAGTCATGTAGTTTCATGTGCAACATCCAAGGTAATCTGTGCCAAAAAGGCAAATTTCAGAACACTGCTCCTACAGCACTGCCACTGGTGGTAGTTCCCATTGGTTCTTTGTGGAGTGTATTCCTCAGATGATCCACTTTCATGGCTTCTCTAAATTTCTGGAGACTTTGTTACACCTTTGGCTCTGAACCTATAGCTTCACACACCACCCACTCAGGGACAAACTGCATGGCCCCTCAGGGCTTCTTCTGAAATCTGGGTGAGACTGACTGATCCAACAACTCTTGCATTCTGAATGCACCTAAAACCAGCACCACATGCATGATGCCAATTTTTCACTAGCTAGAGCAGTGGCAGGCTTCCTTCTTTCTTGGCTGTAGGGATTAAGTGGTTGGATTATTGAGCATTCTGAATCCAGTACTAAGGACCAAATTCCTCAAGTAGAAAATATCCTACTATATTGCTAGAGAACAATTAAGAAGGCCAGTGTGCGTAGAGAAGTCTGTATATTCAGTGATTGGCAGGAGTCCAATCATGTAGAGCCTTTGTCACATAAGATCTAAAATGATATCCAAGACTCATGAGTTTAGAAGGTGGCTAGATCACTGGGGTGCCACTAAGCGCATAATGTGAATGTGCTGTTAGGAATTGGGGCCTTGTCAGAAGAGGCAGTGTCACTGTTGCAGAAAGGCAATACTGAACTAAAAGGAAGGCAATTCGCAACTAGGAGTTTGGAAGGCAACAACTTATTATGCTATTATGTTGATGAGAATCAGTTCCAAATCATCAGCCCTGACAGAAAGCGAAATAGAAACTTATATAAGAAGGAAGTACAAAAGCTGATCGTATAATTGGTTACATGAACTAGGTCATATATTGTCAGGCAGAATTAACTAAAAGGAACTGTTTATCATGAGGCAGAGAAAGTCTGGGAAAGGGGGTGCTGAGCAGGTGGGTAAAATTAAGTGTGTCCTTGACTAGGTTATTTGGTTGGAGAGTTCTTGAGATAGAAAACATGTCAGACAGTACTGACACTCCAGATGGATGTGGTCAGATTGATTCAGGTCAGACTATCTGTAAGTTTCAACTGACATGGTCAGTCAAGGCTAACAGATTCTAATGGTCTAACTGTGTGATGGGTTGGGTGATCACATCTTGTCTTAACATGGCACCAGATTTGATTTTTAACTTTTCTGTCCATCACTGAGGGTATAATAGAAAGTGTATATCTCCCACCTCAGCTTCTCCTATCACTCTGATTCTTGGCAACCATAATGAGAACAACTTTGTCTTGTGGCAAGCCCTTACACCATGCCATTTCTGCCTTGGAGTCAGCCAAACATGGACTGAATGTGTGAGCCCACATAAAACTCTTCCTCTTTCAATTGTGGACACTGGGTATTGTATCTCAAGAACAAGAAAGCGACTAATATACTAGTACTTGGGTTTTTTATGGAATGAAACATACAGGCAGGTGAAGACAAAATCTAGTCTATGTAGAGAAAATGGGAGCTGATGAGTTGGAAAGTAATAACTATAGTTCTGCTTCCAATGGAGTTTGCAAAAAAGGTGACAGAAGAGTAGTTTGAAAGAGCAGGATTAAAGGTTTAGGGAAAGATTTGTAAAAATGGGAAGTGGTTATAGAGTTCTGTGCTGATTAGATTCATTACATAGACAAGCAGATCATGAAGCTGCAGAGGAGATAAGAGACATAACTGTGGGAGCGAAATCCTTGATTCAGCAATACAGTGTGGAATCCAGTGTGAACATAAATATAGAAAGAGGGAGCTTCACCTATGGCAAGAGGTAAGAAGCTGTTGAGGACTAGTATGTGTGAGTTTAGAAACTTGGTGGAAATTAAGGTGACCTCTTTCCTCTTTGATTTCTTTGACCATCTCAGTGAAATGTTTGAGGCCATTGGTAAGGTAGGGTAATTTCCTGACATGGAACCATCTACCCCTGGAATCATCCATGTCATTCTCTCAGCATGGTGTTCGCTTGTTCACAGATAATTTAACTAATGGAATACCTTTGAATCCTACATATTTTGTTTTAGGAACTTCATGGAATGAATTCATAAACTTAGTAAACTTTTCTGTATTTTGGAAAAAAAACTTATATGAATTATGTGCTTATTAACGATATAAGAAATCTGCCAGGAGTGGTGGCACAGGTCACTAATCCAAGCACTCAGGAAGATAAGAAAGAGGATCACTAAGTAGCCTGGGCTACATAGTGAGTTCAAGGCCAGCCCAAAAGACATAGCAGGACCCTGTCTCAAACAAACAAACAAACAAACAGTAATAATAAAAAATGACTAATAAAATGTACTATGACCACTGATTTTGAGGTAATAAGGAGAGGTGGCCAAAAGTAGTTTCTTATCAACTTCTTCTGTTCCTTCAAGGATATTCTGTTGTTCAACTTTTCCTAAGATTCTAATGTAAAATTTGGTAATTTCTTAATTTCACAGTTTTTTTATTTCATTGACTTGCTATATTAAAATAGAATTTTATGTTACCCTATTCTTTACAACATCCATGCATCTGTAGTAAATTTCCATTTTCAAATCTGCAGTGGATATTTTTCTGATTTTTAGTTAGAATTCTGAGAACTCATACTATTACACAGTCTCTTTTAATATACTCCAACAACCAACAAATGAGCATTATAAATTAGATAGATTTTCTATTTTAGCATTCTGAGTTCATGATTCTGTGTGACAAATGGACCTACACTGATTTATGTGGGCAATACTTCATTCTATTGACAAAATTCTGCTCCAGTAGAAGTAAAGGAGGACTTGTGTTTCAAATGCTCATTGTTATCGACTAAACTTCTCTATTAAATATCAACCAATATTGACAACAGAATTTTCAAAAGATGTTAATAAGTATTCTTAAATTGTAAGACTGCTAAGACAAAAATGAAAAACAAATGTAAGTAAATGATGCTTTTTCACATTTGGAAGAAATACTATCGGGAATTATAATTTGATATTACAATTTCATGTTTATGTAAGGCAACAATAATAGTTTGATACCTGAAAAAGCAATCTGGAAATTTTAAATATGTAACCATTTAATACTTTCCAGTTTTTGGTTACTGTCCTTTCCTAAACTAACTAGGAAGAAGTTGTGAAGGCAACCTTTGCTATGTCCTTAATGTTTGCTAACTCTTTACCCTTCATCTTTTAAGGGAGTCATTGTTACCTTCATTTCATATCTGAGAAAACTGAGGCTCTGAGAGTACTAAGTAATTTGCTAAGACTCCAGAGCTACCAAGAGAAACAAGAGTTAGGGCTTAAGCTTAAGCATGAAGGACCTTCCTTGCCTCTTAAAATACATCAAGCTGCCTCTTTCACAAAATCCATCAAAATTTAACAAACCGTGGTAGAAGTAGGGAGGGCCAGGATCGAGCAATGAGTGCAGTTTTATTCTGGGAGAAGAGGTAGAGAATGACACTAATTTCCTTAGAAACCAGGATCGATAATTTGTGGAAATATGAAGGATTACTCAGTTTCAGAAACTTAATCACATGTCTGTATTTTCTTTGTTAATCTAAAATTACAAGAAACTTAGCAAAACGTGATAGTAACTAAAAACTTGCATGTGTCGTATAGAATCCAGGAAAGTCTGGAAACAATGGAAGTGTTTCATGTGGCAGCTGGCTTGTGCATCAAAGGGGGAGGAAGCTCACTGGAAGAACCCACAACAAGCGGTCCTGATGCTCTCATTATGTGTCCCCACCCTCAAAATTCCCACTACCCAACATCCAGAGAGAGTCAGAGAGATGGCAGTCAGGTATTGCATTCTCATCATTTTATTTGGATATTGAAGACATGGATATGATGACATTGTTCCAAAGACATAGCTAACTGGAGGACATCATCTTCTCATCCCTATTCTGAAACAAATGAACAAAAGAAAAAACAAATAAACAAAAGTGCAAGAAAGGTTATATTTAACCATGACAGAAGGTTTCTCATCCCTTGCTGGGCTCACTGAAGCCAAATGAGTGAGAGCACATCCTCTCTCCCTCTTTCCTTCCTCTCCCTTCCTTCTTTCCAATTTCCTTTCGTTCCTGCCTCTTAGGCACCTACCAGATAATGGGCTCTAACTTGTTGCTTGAAAAATGAAAGGAAGAAAAACTTCTCCTAGGTTGTTGATCTTTTCATTGCTATTGCAAATGTTCAAGTAATAAACTAGTAAAGATGGTCAGTGCAACCTGTCATATAATAGTGAAAACTGAAAGTGACCTAAATGTCCATTGACAATGTATTGGTTAAAGAAATTCTGGAGGGCTCCACAGTGGAGTGATATGGCATTGTAAGGAAAAAAAGAAAAGAAAGGAAAAAGAAAAGAAAGGAAAGCAGCAGAAAATGAAGCAACAAAAATAAAACCAAGAACATCTGAAGATTTGATATATCTATGGGGCACTGTGGAAGTTTTCTAAGAAATAAGTCATTTATAAAGAGACACATACAGATTTGTATGTAAGTATGAAATCATGGATGACAAAAGGATCATTTTTAGCAGGAGCACTGGATCTGAGAGTCTGATGAAGGGCAGATATGAGCAAAGAGTGGTTGAGGGGGACTCAAGAAGAGAAGTCACAAATTTCTGAACAAGGATGCAGAAGACTAAAAAAGAAAATACCTATATTCTGCCACAAACCAACCAAACTTCATCCAGGTAATCATTTGGAAAGCAGAGATTGCACAATGATCCTCAAAGTGGAATGACCACAGAGAGCTTATAAACAGACAAATTCTTGCAACCCTAGCCTAAAATATCTAAAAGAAGAAGCATCTAAATACGAATGAGGTCCACATAACTTCTTGGTGATTGGGGAATTTCCACAAGTTTCCAGCTGATTTGTTGTCACCCTGAGCTCAGAGAAATATAGGAACTGGGATTTAGGCTGGAGAGTGCATTTGGAACATACCTGCCATTGAATTCCAGATTACTGTTTGTTTCCAGGAGGAGGAGGAGGCTGTTGGCCCCCTTGTGGGGATGGACCTTGTTTATTCAAGGAACTAGGAGGATGAGGAGGAGGAGGGAGAGGAGCAGGAGATGGAGAGGAAGGAGGTGGCTCATCTGAACCATCATCTTCAGCCTGTTCCTCAGCTGGTGGTCTAGGTGGCAGTCCTCCAGGAGGTGGTCTTTGTGGCTGGGGATCATTTATCTGATTTTATTGGCCCACATCTATACAGGAAAGAAACAAGAATAGATCAGTTTTCAGATAAGACTCTTTTTCCTGTATTCCTGTCTGATCTTGTCACACAATTCTTTTCTGCCAGAAATTATTCTTACTTGCCAACTTCCCTCCTATCTCCTTTTCTCTGCACATTTTCTATTTTTTGCTTTGTGCATGTTTGTTATACCAATTTACGACTTTCATTTAATCAGTTGTGAACGTACACAGAGTAACCTTTGATCATTTTCAACTTGCCGTGCTCCTGACTTCTGCCTCTTCATGAAGAACTCCTGTGAACCAGATGTCTGTCCTTAAATTTGCCAGAAAAGGAGGTCTTAAATGCTAATGCATTGCCCCCAAAGATAGAAAAGAAGCAGCACAAAGGGATTATAAATGTCTTTTTGACTGTCAGTTCAATATGAGGACATCATAAAGACTTACTAGCTGTAACGCCGAAGCAGGACACCTGGAACTACTTGCTGAGCACCCTAGACCCATGAAGACAGTTTCAAAGAGAGAGAGAAAGAAAGTGATAGCTACACAGAAGTCACTGCATAGCGTTAACAAATTTTTACCAGCTACAGAGAATGAGATGAGTACATCAAAGTACAAAGAAAAGGACACACATATTACTGTGCATTCCACCATGAAGCTTCCTGATTCTAGAGAGGAATATCAGGCATGAAGTAAGCCACTGATCAACTGTCAGTATTGTGGAGGGGACAGAATAAGCACACTTCCCCTTTGAGGGTCCCTCCTGCACAGTTGCTTCCACCAGGGGGAACGGACATGGCCCACATTTTGTGACTGAAGTAAGCTTCCCTGTTTTTCAAATTGGTGGTCCTGCTCAAAATCCCTTCAATCAAGGCTGATGAAACTGTTCCTATGACTTTCAGGAAACTAACATTCACTCCTTTCATGTAAAAGTCAATGAAGTTATAGTGATGGAGAATGGAAATATTCCCAAGGAAAAGTGGGAAGTGAATGCTGACTGAGAATGAATTTGACCTTACCTGCTATTACGGAGCAAGAAGAGTCATACGTGACCTTTGGGAAGTAAAGCAAAAGTAAAATGCAAAGTTAGTCACCAGCCTTTCAAGAATGACAAGTGTTCTACAGGGACAGGTGACTTCCAACTCCAGTCTGCACAGCCTCTATGTGAAGTTCTGGGAGTTTCAAGGGGACCCCAGGGTTCTTGCTATGCTGAGTGCAGCCTTAAGTTCAGTTGGTCCTTCCAAGCATCTCCTGCTTCTTTGCTCTTTTGTGTTAAGTGCTTTGAGTATTTCAGTGCCACATCTTAGTGTTCTTTTTCCTTCCTTTATCAGTTAAAATGTGTATCATAACTGGGATACACTCACGTGCATTCTTTTCACACAGTACACTGAATTATTGAGAGTGGATGGTAGAAAAATGATAATCTTGGGCCCTGAGCTTTCTGCATGTGTGTGCAGAGAGTGCCAAATTTATTATGTGAGTCTCTGTCTCAGAAACAACCTAAAGGTGTGTTCGTCTCTTTCATCTTTCAACCATCACACAGTGAGGCAGTCGTCTTTCTAATTCTTTTTTGGACAGGGTCTTCCTATGGAGTCCAGGCTCAGCTTAACCTCACCATGAAGCCTAGGGTGACCTCAAACTCACTGCAATCCTCCTTTCTCAGTCTCCAAAATAGTGGGATTATAGGTGTAGATTATCTTGCCAGATTCCACTGTCCACTGTGATTCCAATCATAAGTTCAAACCTGGGCTTCCCTGTTTAGTGTTGTTATCTTTGATTTCTTCCTTGATGAATAACACAGAGACAATTTGCTATGCATTAATTAATACATCAATTAATTATCTTGTTAATCCTCTGTCCTATTGAATAATATTCCAATTGTACTTTAAATAAAGTTGAAAGTGATGAACTGCAACAGGGACATAACTTACAATTGTGCTAAAAACTCTACAGCCCATTATTTCTTCTCATCTCCTGCCTTCCCTCTCCCCTCCCTCTGTGCAATGTGGTCTCCTGAGCCCCAAATAGGGTCACATCACAGCCTCACACCCATTTCTTGTACCTTCATTTGAGCTCTGAACCGAGCTCAGGGGCAGTAAGGCCACTGTCAGCAGGACCACCAGCATCTTGCAGGAGCCTCTGGAGATGCTCCTGAGTCTGTTCTGGGGAAAAAGGGAAGCTGGTTTATAAAGAGAAGCACAACCATGACACCATTAGCACTATTCCGGGTGGACTGCACACGTGACACTCTAGGATTCTTTGCACCCGTGGCTCTTTTTTGTTACCTTGGTCCAGCAGGATGGGGTGGGATGAAGATTGTCAGTGTCTTAAATCTAAAAGATTCATTGCATGCCTAGCTCTAAAGAATGGAAGGAACAGCATGCAAGCATTAAGCTCAGGTAGTATAAATAAGCTTTGATCAATATTTGAATGTCAGTCTGTCCAATGAGACTGTGACTCTTCTTACTATAGTGTGTATGTGTGTGTGTGTGTGTCTGTGTGTGTGTGTGTGTATGTGTGCATGCCTGGAGGTGGGTCCTTGTGCACACAATGTATATATGTGTGTCAGCAGTCACCTTGAAGCCCAAACTGAAGGTGATCAATAACCCTAATTGTTAGAGCAGTCCAAACTTCATGAATCTTCTTATGTGTGATGTTTCTAAACTTTTTGGTGACATACATACCATTTCTGCTCGACTATGTAATGCGTTGTGGCACCACACTTCGACCCATGTAATAGAAATTTGATTCCTAACTTGTTCATTCTTGTGCTCCTGAAGATTTGCCAAGGTTCTCTGGTGCTCAATCTAAGCATGGAAGACTTTTTGAAGAACAGACAGCCTGATCCACTTTGCTCTTAGTAGCTTTGTGAGTTATTATCAAGAAAGTTGTCAAAGAAGTCTGACAGCATTTCCACAGCTCAGGAACATGAACATACATTTCTTACCATGAACCCTGCTATTTTGTGTTTTCATGATTTTTTTCACACTCCTTCCCTCTTCTAGCATGTTTTGTAAGATTGAGTGTAGACTTTGTTTCGTGTAGGAAATATTTTGAATCACTGCCACTGACAGTTATTTTACCAAAAGGATCCACTTGATTCAGTAGCCTGACACCACGTTTGAAGATCCCACTGCATTGCACTCCTATTATGTTCTATTTTACTGGAGGATCCTGTGTTATTTCTCAGCTTCCTCTTCAACCCAGATGTCTTTGTATGCAATATTCTATCCACGTTATTCTCTCATTATGGATCTGATTTGTTGATACTCTTTATTCTGAATTAATCCTTGCTCTGCTTTTTTCTCCTCTTTTATCCATTTGTTTGTGGAAAATTTCTTTATTTATTTTCTCTAAATCAGACTCCATAGTATCTATCACTGCCTTTGTTTGTGTGTGTGTAGGGAGGTGTGCTGCAGTACTGAGGATTAAATCCAGAAGCCCAGTGGTGTATCCCAAGTCCTTTTGACTTTTTACTTTGAGTCAAGATCTCACTGAATCACCCAGGCTGGCCCCAAATTTACAATCAATCCTCCTGTCTCTGGCTTTAATGTATTTACGAGTATTGTCAGATGCCACCATGATGGGCTCATTCTCATTTTTAAAATTTGATAACCTTTTATATGTATGTTCAAAATCCACTTTTGATATCTGAACTGGTAGCTCTCTTTCCAAGTGCTCTTCATACTCATACATCCAGTGTTTGCCTGTACATCTCTTTCATGAAAATGTAAATAAGTCAGCATAATTAGGTGTCTGTTATCACTTCATATCATGTATTGGTCCTATGTAATGGTTCAGTTTAGCACAGGCTGTGTATAACTTGAGGACAGTTTCTTTGAAGGTATGGCAGGTAGGACCAGGTGCTTGTAAATCCTAAATATAGTTCTCTCGTCCATTGTGGACTCCTGGGATCTGTGCTGTACATCTCCTGGGCCTTTCTGCAGAGCTAAAAATACTATTCCTGGAAGCCTCCTAAACAGTGGCGTTTACTGAAGATGATGTGACTCTTGCAGGATGATCAACCTGATGTGTTTTTACCAGGGGATGAATAAGAGTCTCACCTACTTTGTTTCAAGCAGTTTTGACTCTGTACCTCAAGCTGATCCTCTTATTCATGTTTCGACTCCCTTAATATCCCCAGAACTGGATTACTGGTGGACAGCACCATGCGTTGCTGAAGTGTATTTCAAAGGGAGAAAACATTAACAACTGGAAATTCTTCTCTTGTGATTAGAACAGCAAAGAGCTCTGATTGTGTTTTGGGGTTTTATGAAAGGCAGCAAATAATGGGTTGACCTTTGCATGTCATTGTACTTAGTTCCTTAGTTGTTTCTCAGTTTTGTAGACTCCACATGAGAAGGGACATGGAGATGAATGTCTTGACCATGTGGTGCAGGGTACATCTTCAGGTAGAAAGGGAAGGTCAGTGAAAAGGCACAAAGGGTAGTTCCAGGCACACTAGTTGTTGTTCTGTGGGCAGCTACAAAACTGGTCATCCAAGGAAGTCAGCCTTGTTCATGACTTAATGACCTCAAGTAGTCTGTGATTCTGACAAATGTCACTCAGCTCAAGCCCTTTCTCTGGCCTGCTATAATGTCAGCAATGAATGAAGAGATTAACATATTGTGAAAGGAAAATATCACCTGTGAATTCACTAGACACAATCAAAACATAGGTTAGAGAGGAGCTGAAAAGAAGACAGTCAGTTGCAGGGAATGTGTTGAAATGAATGAGAAGCCTGCAGCAGGTAGCTGGAGCCACTTGAGGTGAGAGGAACACCTCCAGCCATATTTTTGTCTTTTGGTATCTGTTTCAAAGTTAACGTGCTTGGCCATTCAAGAACTGCAGGGAAAGAGATCAAGCAGTCACCAAGAAGCAAGACCTCCCTGCAAATCAGTGCCATGTGCAGGGCCCCAGGGGGACAGCCAGAACCCAGTCCCTTTCAGCATGCGGGCTAGGAAACAAAAAGAGCCAACACCCCCCGACCATAAGCGACTACCTGATCTGGATAAACACAGGCTGCAATGATAGCTATTGAGGTGAAATGTAATTTTATGCTTGTGGTATTAGGTGTTTCATTGACTTTGCAGGTCTAGGGCAAGTGGTTTTATCATCTATTCAGAGGATCACAATACACAATGTAGCATCTATAGGGGATCTCTTTTTGAAGGTGGTAGTCATTGTTAATCCCTATTATCTTGTTTTGAAGCCCTGTATCATTTTCATTGTTTTGTTGGGTTGAGTTTTATTCTGTTTTGTTTTGTTTGATGTGGTTATATCTGATGGCATGAACAGCTGTTTCAAAGATAGCAAGATATATTATGGTAGCCATTTTGGATTTATTATTGTCTTGCTTTGAAGTCCTTTATTGCATTCATTGTTTTGCTTTTATTGGTTCTATTCTGTTCTGTTTTGTTTGATTTTTACTATGTCTGAAGGTAAGGGCATATTTTTGAAGACAGCAAAAGGCATTATGGTAACCATTGTTGATTTTCCATTGTTTTGAAGTCCTGTGTCACACTGTTATGTTTTAATTGGCTTTATTCTGTTTTATTTTTCTTGGTTTTATTCTCTTTAAAATTAAAAAAATAAATAAATCAAAGTTAACATGCTTCACAAGCTCTCTCTGTGAGTCACACAGGCTCCTGGCTGGAGAACCAGATGCCAGACCCTTCTGGTGTGTGGGCTTGGAGACAAGAAGAACCAACACTTACACACACACACACACACACACACACACACACACCTATAAGCAACTGACTGATCAGGAGAAACATAGGCTGTGATGATAGCTATTGAAGTAAAATACAACTTAATGCTTTTAGTGTTTAGTGTTTCACTGACTTTGCAGGCCTAATGTCAGTAGTCTGATCGTTTATTCAGAGGATAACAATATGCAATGTAGCATCTATGGGGGATTTCCTTTTGAAGATGATAGCCACTGTTAATTCCCTAATATCTTCTTTTGTAGTCCTGTATCATTTTCATTGTTTTGTTGGTTTGAATTTTATTCTGTTGTGTCTTGTTTGATTTTATTATATCCAACAGCATGGGCAGCTATTTCAAAGATAACAAGATATTTTAAGCATTATGGATCTACTATTATCTTGTTTTGGTGTCATTTATTGTGTTAATTGTTTTGCTTTTATTGGTATTATTCTGTTGTGTTGTGTTTGATTTTTACTGTGTCTGAAGGTATGGGAAGCTATTTTGGACACAACAAGAGGCATTATGTAATGATTATTGATTTCCTATTATCTTGTTTTAAAGTCCTGTATCACTTACACTATTTTGTTTTGATTGGCTTTGTTCTGTTTTATTTTCCTTTGTTTTATTGTTTTTAAAATAAAAATTCCAAAAAATAAAAAATTTAAAAAAACAAAATTAACATGGTTCAGTATGATCTCTTAATTTTCACATTGTCAATCCTACTATCCCCCATATTAGTTTCCAGTGGCTACTAAAAAAGGAAGAAACAAGAAAAAAAGAAAAAAGGACAAATTCACCAGCTCTGTGACATAAAAACCAGAAATTACAGCACATGTTCAGAAGCTAGAAGTCCAATGTTCAGGTGGCTGCAGGTTTATTGTCTTCAGAAGCTTCATGGCTTCCAGAATGTCACCTCCTTGCTGTGTCCAGAATGTGTCTCTTCTGTACACAAGAGTCCCTCCTATCTCTCTGTATGTCCAAATGTCCTCTTCTTGTAAGAACACCAATCACACTAGATTCTGGCTCCCTGGCAGCTATGGTTGAATGAAATCACCTTTTATAGTTGCCATATGTAGTCCATATGTAGTTCAGTTTTTGCACAAATTATCCCATAACACCTCCCAATCTTTTCTCAGTGCCAGTTGTTTAACTCTGTTCATAAGGAAAAGTGTAGAAAACACTTTTGAATTTTCACTCACTCAAGCACTGCGCACTCGCAAATCCATTGGTTCCTACTTTCAGAATATGTCAAAAAATGCTCACTGGCCTAGTGTCTTCTTCAAAACTCATTCTGTAAGGAATTTCTCTCTCTGAGGGCTTTAATAGCCCTCCAGTAGTCCTGATGTGATTGTTCCCCTCTACCAACGGTCTGATGACTTTCCTCAGAATACCCGGAAGGACCATTTCAAAATAAAGATTACACTACTTTTTGTGCTTAAAACCTGCTAAGATTTGTTCACTGCACTTATAGTAAGATTTAAATTCTGTACCTCATGTCTCCCACTAACCACCTGTCCCTCTTTTTCTTGAAGAATGGTGAGCTCTCAGAATGTGAGAAACTGCAGAATCTTCTCAGCTGCTTTTGGTTCCAGTCTGTGTGGAATGCTACAGCAAGGTTTTTCTAGGGAAGATACATAGTGATGGGGTGGCTAACCTTGTGCTGCCAGTGAGTGAATTGCATTGAGTCCCTCTTCTCAAAGAGGAAATCATGTAAATTGTAAGAATCACTGTGTATACCTGACTGACAAAGCAATTTGATGATATAAATGGCAAACAAATGCATTTATCTCTGGTACCTACTCTTGAGCTAGATTTTCCTAAAATTTCTGGCTATATGGTTATTTTGCTGTTCTGCATACTCATTTTGTCATTGACTCTCCATGAGGGTTGATTCCTCTCACATCCTCTAAATTCCTTTCATAGCCCAGAATCATGAATACAGGAAACATTCATTAAACATGTCTCATTAAACATGAGACAGCAATACTTTAGACTTTAAGGAATGTTATATAGCTTAACTTATTTGAACTATGTTATATCAAACTTATAAGATATATAAATGGCAGTTTGTACATCTGTAATGTAAAACCTGTAACATCCATTTAACAATGAAATACACTAAAAAATAAAGTAGATAAGGAAATATTATAAGCTACATTTTCCATAAGTCCCTATGTATATTTTTGAAAAACTTCAGTGTCATCATAAAAAAAAAGCCTGTTCACTTTGCCTCCCACTGAACCAAATCCAGTGGAAAGGAATAAGAGGTCACTGATGTCTGAAATGTGACAATAGTGGCTTCCCAAACATGTGTACTTTTTATTTCCAGAACCAGAGACTATGATACATGATATGGTAAAGGGGAGTTAGGTTTCTTAATCAAGTGACATTAAAATAAGAGGTCATCTTGGATTATGTAGGTGATCCATTGTAATTACAATTCCATTAAATGTGCAAAGAGAAGGCAGAGGAGTGTGTAACAGGGTGATGAGCTGGGACAGGAGAGTGAACCGGACAACCCTGGCTCTGAAGATGGAAAACGACCAAGAAACGTGAGGAAGAAAGTGGGATTCTTCCCTAGAGTCTGCAGAAGGGAACTCAGCCCTGGCAAATGGATTCAACCCCATGGGAACCATTTCAGAGTTCTGAGATACAACACTGTATGAAGATAAATCATGTTGCTTTAAGTTACTGAGTGCATGATAATGTATCAGAGCAGCAAGAGGAAAAGTAATATACTTCCCAGAGTTCTGTTTCGTGCTGTCCTCTGGACCCTGACAAGTTGGATTCTGTTTATAAAGCATCTTAGATGAATAAAATTGGATGCTAACACAAAGCAACTAAGCAATCACTTCCCTTCTAAAATGAAAACTTTCAAAATGCATTTCAGTGAAAGTTTATTAAGCCTATATTAAATGCGATGGAGCTAAGAAATGCCCCAGTCTTATGCATGGTACCATACACAACACTCATCAAAAATCAATGCCTTGATGTTCCTCTTCAGCTGGGTGCATCTAACTTTTCACTACTCTTCTACAATTATGCATTCTCTTGTAGGATGTGATAGCTTCTTCAAACATTTGTGTCTTCTCAGAAAGTGGAGGAGGACAAATAGGGAGCCCTGGTTGCTGTAGATTTTGTATCTTTTTCTAAATTAAAAACAGAACAAGAATTACCAAGAGAACCCAGTGCTCAAAAGGCAAGGCTCATCTTTTGTCATTTCCCACTATGACCATGGGCATGGCATTTAATTTCTCTTGTGCTTTAAATGCCTTAAAAATGCCTCAATTTATACAATCATTTTGTGCCATTAGGAAATCACTTGAAGAGTTTTTTAAAATCCAATAATGATGCTAAGTACTACTTTTTTAAAACAGTGTCTCCTATGGCCCAGGCTGGCATTCCTGCCTCAGTTGAGGCAAGAGGATTACAATTTCAAGTCCAGAGTGAACAACACCTTAACGAGCTCTTGTCTCAAATTTTTAAAATGAAAGGAAGGGTAACACCTGGGGATATAATTCACTGAAAGCCCCAGGGTCAATCACCAATGCCACAAAAGAAAAAAAGAAAAAGAAAAACAGCATCCCAAGGGTATAAATCTCTAGAAAGGCAACTTGGATAAGAGAGGAGAAACTTATCAACAGGCTTTGTGGTGAACAGCCTGGTACCTGTGGTGGTGCTCGTCTGTGCTGCAATTAAGTAAAGAAATGATTTCCATTCACTTCCAGGGAGTGTCACCCACAGTGTCCAACATTATGCTAGTAGCCTCAAGTGGCTTTAGTAAAACATAGGATTCCAATGAGTGAGGCTGAGGCACATCTTTCCTATTTCTAAGCTCTAAGGTACTCTATAGAGCTAAATTTCTATCAAGGACTATGATTCAAAATGTACTTCTGGGGGATTTGGTGAAAGCATTGGTCTCTGCTCCCACATAGAATTTCCTGAGAGAAGCCCTTGGACTAGACATTTGTTCTTAAATTCCTACCATATCCCTTCTCTCAAAGAGTATATCTAGTTCATTGAACACTGTGCCTGGGTGAGAAGGGTGTGAAATAGACACGGTACTAAAGTACCACTTCTCCAAGAACCCTTCCACAGAAAACCCCACAAAGTCCAAAAATAGAAGGAAAAGCAATGATCTTTAGGCTTATCTGCTACTCTTCAGCTCATCAAAAAGGATGACACGGGCCAGAAATAATGAAAAAAAAACTCATTAATTTAAAATATTAAGTGCTTCTGGATTTCTCTTCCTACCAAAGATCGAAGCATCTGAGTTTGCTGGTAATGGCCATAATCAGAAATCATTTCCTGATAGGCAGAGGTGGAAACAGGTGGTTACTGTCTCCAGAAATGACCATCTGGATCTGGGTTGTGAGGTTGCTTCTTGGTCTTATAGTCCAGGAGGACATATTCCTGGCATTCCAAGATCCAGGACAGAATATGTATGGGACATGTTATTTATAAGCAGCCGCTAGAGGGCATAACACTCAAGTACTACTTCATTACTCAAACATGTTTTTTGTGAAGAAAATTACCGTCAAAACTTAAAACCATACAAACAAACTTATTTAAACAGAAACTTCTGTCGTCACTAAAGTACAACTTCTAGATTCTTCCAACTACTACCTGCAATGCTCCAATGCACCTACAGCAGTACTAGAGTACAGCTTAGCTATTATCAGCAGATATAATCAGATGGTTCAGAAACCTGCTTTTGCAGGTATGGCCCAAGGCCATTTCTTAGTAAAGATCTCACACATCCCTCAAATTATAGGGTTTTTGTTTGTGAAGGAGGAAGAAATCTAAGTCCTTTGATCCTTTCACTAAGGATCAGATAGAAAAATGAAAAAATGTGAGGGTGGTGACAGAGCATGATCAGAAAGGACAAGCACTTCACTCATAAAGTTTTTAAATCTCAGTGGGCATGGTGGCAAACACTTGTAATCCCAGCATTCGGGAGGCTGAGGCAAGAGTTCAAGACCAGCCTGGGCTACAAAGAGTGTTCAAGACCAGCCTGAATTTCATACCGAGACCCTGTCTTCAAAAGACGAAAAACAAATAAATAAACAAATAAACAGATAAAGTTCTTAAATCTCTTTTTCTTCTGATCAGTCTCAATACAATCACTTCTACAGTTGCCAAAAGCATTACATAAAAGCTTAAACAAAAATCTGGAAAAGAAAATGAGGTGATTAACCCCATGCTCTTCACCATATCCACCAACCCTACTGAGGCACCAAAGAACTCTTCCTTCCTGTACAGCAACCCAGAGAGGAGCTCCCAGGAAGACTGCACAGATATCAAGGATCAGCAGTGTAGACAGTCAACAAATTCCAGCTGCCAATAATATTCTGGGAAATGCTTATGTTTCCCTCATTTTTCAAACTTCTTTTGCCAAAATTCTGCCCTATCCCAAAGAACAGACTAGCAACATTATTTCCAAATATTGGTTACTGCAAAAGGACCTTCCTAAGCAATGACATATATTCGAGAGAGGAAAAAAAAAAAAAAAGAAAAAAAGTGCTGCGTGTTTGAAAGGACTCAACCTGCAGCCTTAATGGCTTCTTCCACAGAGTCAAAGGCGGACGTGTCCAACACCAAGGCGGTAGAGAATTCTGGAAAAAAAAAAATGTGAAACAGACTTCTGGCTGTTTCCTGTGGAAATCCAGTACACTGGAGGAAAACAGGGTTTCACTGAAGTATGCAGGTATGCCCAAGCCTCCCCTGAAGCAAGGCCCTTACTTACTGAAAGTCTGTGTCTGTGTGTCTCCCTGGAATACGTCTCTGATCAACTCTGATCCATAGGTCTGGGCTACGCCAGCACTTGAATCTTGGTCCACAATTGGGTCTATATCAACAATAAGCCCATTTAGTATTAGGGTCTATATCTAGATGCCCCGACCCCCAATTCAATTCTCATACAGTCAGAGAAGGGAAATTTAGAGGGTGACTGTGTCAGATTGTGTGAATGTGTATTAAGACGTGATGCTGGTATTAAGGTTGTAAATGACAGTAGCCTCATTTACAAAAGGAAAAGAAGAAAGACAGCCTTGTCACTGCTTCTGGCTGCCTTCTGCCTCCTCTGCCCTGTCATGAGCTGCTTCTCCTCTTTGATACCCCTCTGGAATGCCACCCTGCTTTGGAGTTAGTTGACTATAGAATGAAACCTCTGTAGACTGTGAACTGAAATAAACATTTCCTCCTTTAACTTTCAGTGTTGAGTATTTTATCCCAGCAAGAGAAAAGGAAGTAAGACAAAGGGTGATAAGTCCCACTCCAATGCACCAGAGAATTATGGAAAAATATCTGAACCATAGAATACCTACCACTTAATGGTGGAAATCCAGTACACTGGAGGAAAGCAAGGTTTCACTTAAGAATGCAGGAGATGGCACACAGCAATGCCTGCCCAAGTCTCCCCTGAAACAAGGCTCTTACTTACTGAAAGTCTGTGTGTCTCCCTGGAATAGGTCTCTGATGAATTCTGATCCATAGGTCCGGGCTACGCCAGCAGTTGAATCTTGGTCCACAATTGGGTCTATATCAACAGTGAGCTCATTTAGTATTAGGGCCTGTATGTAGATACCCCCACCCCCATTCAAGTCTCATACAGTCAGAGATAGGAAACTTAGAGGGTGGCTGTGTCAGGGTGTGTGAATGTGTGCTAAGATGTGATGCTGGTATTAAGGTTGTAAATGAGAGTAGCCTCATCCTGGTGTAAGTGACACAATCAATGGACTTACAACCTGGATAGAATACAAAAGGAAAAGAAGGAAGACAGGCTTGTCACTGCTTGTGGCTGCCTTCTGCCTCCTCTGCCCTGTCATGAGCTGCTTCTCCTCTTTGATACCCCTCTGCCATGCCACCCTGCTTTGGAGTTAGTTGACTATAGAACGAAACCTCTGTAGACTGTGAGCTGAAATAAACATTTCTGCCTTTAACTTTCAGTGTTGAGTATTTTATCTCAACGAGAACAAAGGAACTAAGACAGAGCAGGACATGTCCCACTCCAATGCACCAGAGAATTATGGGAAAATACCTGAACCATCGTATAGCTACCACTTAATGATGGAAATCCAGTACACTGGAGGAAAGCAGGGTTTCACTTAAGCATGCAAGAGACAAGGCACAGCAATGCCTGCCCAACCCTCCCCTGAAGCAAGACCCATACTTACTGAAAGTCTGTGTTTCTCCCTGGAATATGTCTCTGATCAACTCTGATCCATAGGTATGGGCTGCGCCAGCAGTTGAATCTTGGTCCACAATTGGGTCTATATCAACAGTGAGCTCATTTAGTATTAGGGCCTATATCTAGATGCACCCAGCCCCAATTCAATTCTCATACAGTCAGAGATGGGAAATTTAGAGGGTGGCTGTGTCAGATTGTGTGAATGTGTGCTAAGATGTGATGCTGGTATTAAGGTTTTAAATGAGAGTAGCCTCATCCTGGTGTAAGTGACACAATCAATAGACTTACAACCTGGATAGAATACAAAAGGAAAAGAAGGAAGACAGTCTTGTTACTGCTTTTGGCTGCCTTCTGCCTCCTCTGCCCTGTTAGGAGCTCGTTCTCCTCTTTGATACCCCTCTGCCATGCCACCCTGCTTTTGAACTACTAGCTATAAACTGAAACTTCATAGAATGTGAGCGGAAATAAATATTTCCTCCTTTAACTTTCAATGTTGAGTATTTTATCTCAGCAAGAGAAAGATAACTAATTCATAGGGGAACATGTCCAACTCTGATTCACCAGAGAATTACGGAAAAATATCTGAACCATAGGTTTAACTACCACTTAATGGTGGAAATCCAGTACACTGGAGGAAAGCAGGGTTTCACTTAGGCATGCAGGAGGTGGGCCACAGCAATGCCTTGCCAGGCTTTCCCTGAAACAAAGCTTTCACTTACTGAATGTCTGTGTGTCCTTCTGGAATATGTCTCCGGTTGACTCTGATCTATGGGTCTGGGGTCTGCCAGGTGTTGGATCTTTGTCCTTGATTGTGTCTCTGCCAGAATTGAGCTCATTTATAATGTTGGGCAATTCAGGTAGGTAAGTGACCAATTTTAGAGGAGCTAAAAAGAGACAAAGAGATTAAGACATCCCACTGAATGTGTTTCTCCACACTCTTCTTGCTCCTAGTTGCACCCTTCCTCTGGGGATAACATGAACATAAAGTCGTCCCTGGATCTACTGTGGTCACAAAAGTCTCTCCCAGCTGTGGAGAGTCAGGCAACCACTGCTTCCCAGGAGAGCACTCAGTGCTCCCCCTTTGACGGACTCAGTGTAGCAAAGAACAGTCAGTATTGTGACTTTGACTGTGTTTTGTTCAGACTAGAACAGAAGGAACCTTCTAAGACTGACTCTTCATAACCTTTGCAGATTCCTGAAAGCTAAGAGCAAACAAAAACTGAGCCATTATGCATCAAAGAAAATGACTATCTAAATACAAGCAAGAGTGAAATCAATTCCTAAAGGGGCTATTTTTATTACTTTCTCATTTAAAGAACTATAGCAAAGACTCCATTTTCAGCACGTGCCACAGAACACCCAATCCTGACATCCTAGGGCAGATTAACCATATAAGCATCAGGGCCATCAAGATCTGAGAAACAAGCAGGGCCTCGTAGAGCAGTACTCAGAATAAGTGCAGAGTCATTGTGGCAAGTGGAGACACCCTGCCAAAGACAAAACCACTACATCTCTAAAGCTGTCTTTTTGTCCTTTATCACTGTTTTTGTTTGTTTGTTTGTTTTTGTTTTTGTTTTTGTTTTGTTAAGACAGTCTCACTATAGTACAGGCTGGCATTCGAGTGCTGCTAGATCCGAGCCACCATACCATCTTCACTTTGCTTTATCACACATTCAAAGCAGTAAGAAAACCAACCAAACATCCCAGAAACTGAGAGCTCCCTGAGAAACAGGGAAAAAAGAAAAAGCCATCTAAATCTAAGGTAATGAACATCTCTGCTCTTGAGAAAGGGACCTGAGCTCAAGAAGAAACTAGGAAGAAAAGCTTTGGGGTGAAAAATTCCTTCCATCTGTAGTTAATGAGGACATATTTGTTTCACTCCTCACAATGATTTACAAGTTCTCATCCTAGACCAAATGATTTCCATTGTCTGTGACAAGGCTGGCTGCTCCAGCTCTCTGAAATTAATTGTACTCTATTGTAAAAGGAGGGACACCTCTGCTCCAGACTTTTTATCCTAAATTAAATAGTATTAAATAGACCTCTTTAACATTCAATCTGGGATGGGACCTATAGGAAAACTTAACTTGTTCTCCGGTCACCTGCCCTAATCCCATCTGGCCCAGCCGTGAGATCAATTCAAACCCACAAACAAAATCATAGCTTATTCATTCAACTGCCCAAGGCCCCATAGCTCAACTGCCATCTGTCTTTATCCAGTTGAATTGCATAACTTTCATAGTCTCTTCCCCTCACTCAGTCTTTCTACACACACATTGTATCACAAGACTTCTTACCTAGGTCTGGTAAAGGCAAAGACCCAGCCAAGATGCACAGGGCACAGAGGACTAGAACCTTGTAGAGCATGCTGCTAGTAGGAAGAGCCGGAGGCGGCGGGGAGCAGGTGAGTAGGCAGGACTTCACACTTCTCAGCCAGACCTCTGGGCTTTTATGACCAGACCTCTCCACTCCTTGCCCCCTCAGGCAACATTCCTCAGGCAGTTGAAACAAAAGCCTCACCCAGCCCAGGTAATAGCCCTGGAGGGAAAGCTGGACCTGGACCAGGGGGCGGGAGAAGGAAGGAGGACAGCAAGAGTTAAACTCTGATAAGATCCTTTGCAAAATAGGTTGCCATGCTGACTATTGTATGCACCAATTTTGTCTGCCTCTCCCAGTGACAGGCGGGATATTCCTGTTCCACTGGCTGCTGAAACAGCTCCCCTCCTGGCCCAGGGCTACAAGAGTGGCATGGAAACCCCAGCCACATACAGTTTTTCTGAATCCCTTATGTCAGAAAAGGGGACCCACTATCGCAGTCATCACCTAGAGGTGACTTTGACTCTATGGAGCAACCTGTTGCAAAGGGAATCTTAACACTACTGTCAGAAGTTGAAAGAGTACTGTGGATAACAGTTACTGCTATGTAATGGAAACAGAAATACCTAGAATTATGAGTCTGCATGCACTCATCTGTTTCTCAACATGAACTTCTGTGATAGGATTTATTATCTTCCATTTCCTGTGAGGAACCTTGAGGCTGAGATTAAATGACTTCAGAATCACTTTCTGCAGAGGTGTCCTGAATATAGAATCTTCTTGGCTGTGTGCACCTGGCTCCACTTGCTCAGTCTTCCAGGGCCAGCAAACCCTGAGACACACCCTCGGCTGCAGTACTGACTATCCCACAGGAGTGTCCTGCTCAGTTTATCTCTCTGATCTTTGTCCCGTGAAGTGTTCCACTAAAAAGGTTTCACCCTAATGAAGGGGAAATACACACACTAGAGAATGTCTTATTTTTCTTGAAACAATTTCCTTGGCAAACCCTGTGCAACGAAGTAGAACACAAGCATAATACTAACAAGCTTGGAGATGAGAAACTCATGAAAATCTTACGGGCAAATAACATCAGCAAACTGTAAGACTCAAGTGACACAATGATGCACTAAGTCATAGGCCAGTGGAGGAAGGGGATATTTTACCTGGACTGGGCACAGTATGACAATATTTTCTTATACAGGAAAGTACAAGAATTAACTCCAAATGTGCTGACCTGAATTTCTGAAGTCTTTGAAAAGTTGGACTAAGTTGTTTGAAAGCTACTGAGGGAACAGTGGCTCCTTCCTCTAAGCTCCAACCCAGTCCTAGACATGAACAGGAATGGAAACTGGGTCCTTTACACTGAGCTATAATCCTCAGACTTATTTTTCTGTTTTGCTTTGCTTTGCTTCGCTTTGCTTTACTTTGTTTGAGTCAGTAAGTCACTAAATTGCTTAGGCTGAGATCCAACTTATGATGCTCTACTCAGGTCTCCCGGAGTGCTGGGATTATAAGGATACACCCCACCACCCCAGCTTTGTAAAATTTTCAGTGTAGGGCTTTTATTAAAAAGGAATGAGGTAATGGGTTTGGTGGCACATGTCTATCATACCACCACTCAGGGATGTTGAGTCAGGAGGATTACAACTTCAAGTCTAGTCTGGGAAATTTAGCAAGACCCTGTTTCAAAATTTTAAAAAGGGGTGGGAATGCAGCTCAGGAGTGGAGTGCCCCTGGGTATGATCACCCATTACCATAATCAATCAATAAATTAAAAATTTTATTATTACATTATTTCAAGTCCCTGTGGTTTTTTCTGTATGTTATCAAGTATTATAGATCATGTGATCTCAAGGTTTCAAGATATCTCAAAATGTATTCATCTCAGAAAGGCATCCCAGTTCTTCTTCTAAACAGAAGACTATTTTTAACTCACATAAAAACCTTTTCAGGCAACTTGGCATCCCAGGCAAAGTTGCAGTCAGTGTCTGGAGAACAATACTTCATCTTTGGATAATCATTCCTTCCAACAACCTTCTCGTAATTTCAGCCTATTGATCCCAGTTCTAGCCTGAGGACCATATACATTAAAATAGGTCGTCTCTCTCACGTCAATTAACAAGAACAGCTACCATTTTATTTTCAAGTTTCTTTGCCATCCTAAAAAGAAAATATAAGTTTCTTCTCTCCTTTTTTATGGATTTTTGAGATAGACTTTTTCCATGCATTACAGTCAGCTGAGTTAGATAGAAATATTACAGGCAGTCAGACAGGGCTAGGACCTCCAAGGAGCCAGTGCAGAAGACCAGATACCTTGCAACTGTGGGAGAACAGACACCTCCACTGTGGGCCAGACCTCAAGACAAAAGATAAAACAAATGCACACACATCCTAAGGATAAACATCAGGGACTGATATTCTAAATAGGTATCTACCACCCTGAGGAAGCCAGAAGGAGCCACTAACCCATTCCCCTACATGAAAATATCTTGCTCTATATTCATGCTGTCTTACTACTTGACTCGCTTCCCCATTTGTTCCCAATTTAATGAATTTTACCTGAGAAATTACATTCATAATCTTAGTGGTTGACCATAGTTCTATCTCACCTCATGTCCCCTTGCAATTTCTCATTTAGCCCCAACTTGAACCCACCTCTTTTTGTGGTTTTGCTCTATAAAAGCCCCTAGAAAAAACAGTCTTTGGCAACCCACTTAGAACCCTTTCTTTCTCTCTCTCAGACATAAGCTTTCTTTCCACAAGAAATAGATTTTGCTCTTAACCTCCATTGTTCCTAAAATTCATTCTTCAATTATAGAGAACACAAACTTGTACCAGACATCTAGTAGGGTGGGAGTTTCTTTCCCTATGTCACATGTACTTCAGGTTGAGCTGGAACCCACTGCATATCCCAGGGTGGCCTCCAATTCTAGGCCAGCCTCCTGCCTCACTCTCCCAAGGATTGGGAAAACAGACATACACCACAATACACAGCAAAGTCTGTTTCTGTTTTTTTCCCTGAAATTTCTCCAATACCCAGTGAATTGTCTAGGACATACAAGTGATTCTTTCTTAGTTTATGAACAAACAAGTGACAAGATAATTGTTAATCCTAATTTGTCTATTGTCTTTTAAAAACGAAACAAGAAAATTAAAGCAAATTATCACAGGGCTCATCCAATTAAAGAAGAACATAAAAGACTTCCATCATTCTTTCTGAAGAACATTTATTACATTAAACTGGTTGATACATGATCAGTAAGAGGTAGGTCTGCCAGAACATATGAACATGATCCTGATGGCATTAAAGGAGCTCCAGGTTTGCTTCTCCCCCTCCACAGTACAGTCAGCTTCTGGAACAGGAACTGAGCTGAGTGCTGTCCTGCAGAGAGGCATCTCTGCTCCTTCCTGTTCCCAGTCCCAACAGAACCAGGGTCCTAGGCACCCAGGAGACTCCAGTCAGATCAGGTGCTTCTTGATGTTCGAGCCCCAATAATCATTCCTCCCATAAGGGACAATTTCAAGAAGATGAGACTCATCACCAATATGAGCAATAGGAAACCCAGCATGGAGTAAAGATATTGAGACCAGGGACTGGGGATATAACTCAGTGGCACATGTACCTACTTGGCAAGCACAAGGTTGTGAGTTTGATCCACAGTAACCAAAAAAGAAAAAAGATATTGAGACTGGGGTCAACTGTCCTTCTAGATTAGATATGAATACAGAGAAGCCTCACCTTCTAGGCTCACATGAAGCATTTTTTGAGACCATGTACAGTGACCCAGTTTTAGGCTATTCAAAACAAGCTCGAAAACTGATTCTTACTTTAAAATTATAATCATGAAGTGAGAGTAAATATGCACATAAACACAATTTATATTAACATATTAAGAAATCTATGATCATGTGTCCATAGAATCTGAAAGTCTAGTTATTAAACAAATATTTACAGAATGACTGAGAAATGCAATGACAGGAGCAGCAGAGGTGCTAGGCAGAAGACTGAACATGAAGACTTTGGGGTCCAATAGCCTAGCCGAAAATCCCGATTCTTTTAAATAATTAAGAGACCATGGCCAGGGGTCACTCAGTGCCTTGGCTTTTCTCTTCTAGGTATGGGACATAAAAGTGGGTTTTCCTTCCTTGGAGTCTTGTGGGGATTAAGTTAGTGTATTCTTATTGAATGTCTGGACTAAGAAAAGTACACAAAAAAGACAAG
>RJWM01016984.1:0-44146 GCA_004363535.1 Dasyprocta punctata | reverse complement strand
CAGGCGCTTAAGGCACTGAGCCAAACTCCCAGCCCTGGTTTTTTGAGGCAGGGTCGTACTATGTAGCTCAGGCCGGCCTTGCACTCGCGTTGTAGCCCAAGCTGGCCTTGAACTCACAACGCTCCGCCTACCTCAGCCTCCCGAGTGCTGGGATTAAAGGCGTGCACCACCGCGCCCGGCTCGCCCTTACTTTTCTTAAGCCAGTCCCCTCATATGTGAAATGAGAATACTGGGCCAGGAACAGAGCTCAATGGTGCAAGTGCCTGCCTAGCAAGTGCAAGGTCCTGAGTTTGATTCCAGATACAAAAAAAAAAAAAAAAAAAAAAAAAAAAAAAAAAAAAAAAAAGGTAATACTAGTACCTGGCTCAGCATTTAAAGATCAAACGAGCTGTCTTTCCAGTAAAATACATAACACAATGACTTTTTACATAAGGCTGCTCCAAAAAGCTACTGTTTTTCTTATTTTCCTTTTGTATAATTGTATCTTTCCACAGCATGGAATATGTCTTTTCTTTAAAGATATACAAGACTGGGTAAATTTCACAAGTATTAAGTTACATCTAGATTACTAAATGCATGAACTAAGACTTGAATTGCCAAAGATGTACGCGCAATCACTGACTTAAGACTCAAGTCCTTGAAACCTATTGAATATTTGTCTGTTCTAATGCTATTATTAATTGGGTAAAATGTTGGAAGATATTGAAGGAAAAGAAATTATCTTAAAAAATATGATTTTAATCAAATGAGCTAAGCTTCTGTAATTTTTACTTTATATTTTATACAAAAGTATATATTACAATTATGTCAGTAAATTAGTGTTAAGCTTGTTTGTGTTCTATTTTGGAGTTCATTTCTACAATTATTCCTTTCTACAAAACTCTAATATAAACTAGCTACTTAGACTAAAGTATCAAAATGAGTTTTAAAATACAGAAACTTCCCATCTATTGGGAAGATAATAAATATCACCAATAAGTTCATAAATCATACAACCCAGAAAACATTTCTATACATTTCTTCCTCTCTCCATTCCCACTGAACCGTCAACTTACTTCCCTGAGGCATTTGAAAGAGTGACCACAGTATTAAAAATGAAAGTGTAGCAAGGTAAGCAGAAAGGAGACAGCTGATTTCTCTGGAAAAAGAAAGTGTCAGCACTTAGCAATGAATGCACAGAAAACCAAACTTTTACAAGGTTCTCCACTTTACAAATATAGAAAGGGGAGAGAGAATGTATTAACCCTCTTTTTAAAAGCAATTTGGTGTACAAGTGAGGAACTACTGTCAAAATAGCAAAAAAGACTTTTTCAGGCCCAACTCACAAAATCTGACACAGGGGTCACCCGGCCACTAACACTGATGTGCTTCCTTGCTAGGAGGTGATATGGATTGTGGGACCTGCCCGCGTGTGACAGTGCTGTAATGGAGGCTCGGAATGCTGCTTTATTTGGTAATTGTTTGGGAATAGCTCTCTATACTAGCTACATAATTTCTCACAGGGATGCTATATCATCTGAGGGCTTCCAGTTCTATTCACCTGGAAAATGTAATCTACAATGCGGGAGAAAAGTGTACAACAGCATGACCATGATGTCTCTACAAGACGAAAACGCCTGCAGTAAAGAACTACACACTGATTTAAGCGCTGCTGTCAACATTTGCTTCCTGTGGGCTCCAAGGACCAATACACTCTTGCAGGGAAGCAAATTTGGGCCTCATAGACAGACAGAGGCTCCTAGAACTGATTATTCAGTCGAGTCCCCAGGAGCTCTTAGCACATTTCATATTTTTCAATTTGAAAGAATGTACTACTTATCTGGAAACCTCCTTTCTCCCAGAAATATAATCCATCAACAAAAATATCACATCAGCAAAAAAAAAAAAAAAAAGTAAAAGTAAATGCCCTCCTATTTACTGTTACCTTTTCGGAGTCCTAATCTATTGATACATGTCTGGTATCTAACTGCTCCTCTAGAAAAAAATTATTACTTGACAGCATTATTTTGCACATCACAGTGAATGGCTCAGTAAAATGGAGCAGATTCAAAATCTCAAATTCCACCAGTTCTCAGAACCAGTATCACAACAAAGTTCACCGCTGGACAGTTGGTGTTTAGAGAAGTGATCTAAGCCAGACGCATCAAGAGAGATGGATATAAAAATTCCAATTTTGGGGTGGGTTTTAGTTCAGGTTACAAGTTCTAGCACACCAGTAAATTTACAACTTTCACCATGCCCTTTGATATTACCACTTGGAACTTAACACTTGTTTTAATGTTATAAATTATCCTGACACTCTTAGCCAATGACTCAGACCAGACTAAAGCTAGGAGGAACCTTAAACAAATTGTCATTCTTTAGAACTGACATTTATATCTACTCTATCAATTTCTGTAAACATTTAAAATTTGGAGGCAGATAAAAGCAAACAAAAATGAAAAACTACATAGATAAATTGCAATGGAAGGAAGTTGATTAAACACAGCCTGCTAGTCCAGTTGAACAAAAAGTTAGTGTAGCCCAGCTAAACTATTCAGCAGTAGACAGAGGCAAAAGCTTCTACCTCATTCCATTTCAGTACTCTGCCCGCTTTTGGCTCTAGGCTAAGTGTCCTAGGTCCGTGAATAGAAGGGTAAAATGAAATCCTACTATCAGAGACCTCTCAATGTATTAAAAGAGAGGACAAGAGCACAAAAGTCATAGAGGGGCAGCTGCAGAGTTAGGAAAGACACAAGAAAATCTGACCCTCCACCCACAGGATGCTGGAAGGGTAGAGACAGTTCAGCAACCACAGAGGAGCTCATACTTCTCATGTCTCATCGTAAGTGAAGACTTCTGCCTCTAAAACTTGGTGATGGAATCTAATAATACCATTTGCTTCACTGGATGGGCACTTCCCTCACTGTTGATTTAAACTTTATGAGCTTGTTTATTCATATTACCACATCGCCTCAGAGCATGAAAGGGGACCAAGGCTTGTCACTCTCAGTCCATTCTCTTTCCACCTCTGACAGGTGCATCTCAGTTCAGGCTGCAGAGTAGCTGAGCTTGCACAGCATGGTGCTTCTGTCTGCGTCACCAGTGCACATAAATGAATGGATATCTCTGCACACCTTCTTGGAGAGCTCGAAGTGTCATTCATACTGTTGCACTGCAGACATGGACTCCAGCTTCTCCTGTCATCCTCATTTCTCAAATATAATGGCACTTATCTCTTTGGGTAGAAATGTTTCATCAAAGTAATTCTTTCCAGCTGAAATTTTTGTTTGAGGGGTTATGACAAAACTTTCTACCCAGACCTGCTCAGTAAACTGTGTTAATAAACCCATCACTACTTTTTGTCTTCCCCTATAATTTTTCACTGATCATTTCAGCCCTTACCAACTCATAATCAATAGAATGTGAGCTCAAAAACCCCTTGATTTTAGACCTGAACAAGGTCTTAGGAGACAATGTTTCTGAAAATTTCATAGAAAAACATAGCTGCTATCTTGAAACACATCCATTACCCTACAGTTTCCTCTCCACCTGACAATCACTTCCTTCCAAGATAATCTCTATAATCATATTCCATAAACAAAGAAAAAAGGAATGGGGGGTTGGAGTAAAAGTCACTTGGTGCACTCATCTTTCATCCTCTCCTTCTTGGACCTGGCTATTATCACACACAATTTAGTTATAAAGGTCTACATAATGAATTCTGTGATATATATTAATTTGGTTGAACTGATTTTTCTTTTCACCAGAACTGATGGAATTTATATGATTTTGTTCTCCTGTAAGGTACTGTAAGGCATCTGTGATGCGTCAGAGACAAGAGCTGCCTCTCAGAATGAAGATAGAACACTCAATGCCTTCAAACACTTTATTCATGTCTCTTTGTTTCAAAATCATGTTGGCGAGGTTCTACATATACCAGAAATATACTCAGAATTTCATTCATTTACCAACAAACTTAAACATCTCCTATGTGTCAGGCATTGTCCCGGATGTTTAGGATGTAAGAGTGAATGAAATAGACCAACAGTCCTGCCTTCACAGTTCTCAGAAATAAGCAAAAGGATACTAGTTTTCAGGAAGACACAATATTAGAAAAAAGGAAAAGATGAACCAATCAATAAATAACGTTAGGACAATTGTTCATGCATTTGGAATAAAATAGAATTATATCCTTATCTTCCACTAGACACACAAATCAATCATACTTTCAAAATAAAACATAAAAGAGTATCTGTAGCAATTTAAAGCAAGAAATAATTTGCTAAACAAGACACATGCCAAAATCTATATTGTTACATTTGCCTATCATATAATTAAAATTTTCTTCAAACACAACATTGAATCAAAGATCAGGAGAAAGCACGCAACCAGGAAATAATTTGTATTCTGGTTAAATAATCCATTCCCATAGTGGTACTAATGGTAAACAAGAGTTTAAAACCTCATTTTTAAAGTAGCAAAGAATATAAGCAGAAAGAAAAAAATCTGGGTGGCCAACAGCCATTAAAAAGAGTTTAATCTCTATAACTACACAATAGAAATGCAAATTAAAACAAAAATGGGACATAATTCTATGCTCATTAAGTTTGCAAACAAATTCAATTATTAAAGAAGATGTGGAGCAAAAGGACTTCTCATACACTGCCCAGGAGAAAGGAGATTGGTGCAGATATAACAGAGAAACTGGGTAGCACTACATCTAGTAGCCTTAAAGATGCTGAGCTAACACTCTGTCTATTCCTCTGGAGAAAATTTCATTTGCTACACTAAGAAACACATACACAAGGAATGTTCTTTAGCAGCATTGTGTGCAAGAGCAAAAGCTGGGAAATGAATGGTCATTAAACAAGGAGTAGATGTGGCATTTTTAGTCAAGGAAAACTGCAGTTGTATTAAAAGAGCAAATTGGAGCCATGCTAACATGAACAGTCTGCAGAAACTTAATGACAAAAGAAAAAATGAGGAGCATACAGTATAGTACCAAGCAGTTTCAAAATCTGCGAAACTATGCTAACTTATGCAAATATACATTTGTAAAAAAAAAAAAGTGTTGTTAAAAGCTATCAAGATGAAAGCTATCAAATTCATTATTGTGGTTATTTCTGTATTGGGGGGCAGAAGAACAAGTTTAGGGAATGTATTAGGGTTCTCTAGAGGAACAGATGCAACAGAAAATTATATGTACAATTATGCAAAGGGACTTCTTAGGCAGGTCAAGGATCAAGGCAGGAGAGTCCACAGCAGCTGTCCACCCTCTGGAGAGCCAGAGGGTCTGGCAGCTGTGCAGCCCAAGAAGGTAGAAGCCACGAAATAAGAGGGGTCAAGGGCACAGCACTAAGCCAAGGTGGGGGACCTGGAAACTTACTGGATGGTCACCAATGTGCAAAACTGATGAAAGGCTGAAGAAAAGGGAGACCTGAAAACCAATGTCCAAAGGTGACCATAGCAAAAGACTCAACTACTTAAGAAGACTGGAGTTTTTTGCAAGAGAAACACTTCCTTCTTCTTCTCCTTTTCAGCCCATCCAGCCTCAAGCCTACTGGGGTTGGTGCCACCCACAGCAGGGCTGGATCTCCCCCTATCAGTTTGCTGGCCTACACATTGATCATCCACAGACACGCCCAGAGTCATGCCTTACTAATCAGCTAGGAGTGTCTTAATTCAAAGTGACTGTTATGATTATCACAGCTATCAAAAGACAAAATTACAACCTAATCGAGTTTTCTTTTTAATTCTAGAATTGAACAACCCCTCGTCCTATTACATAGGGTGATTTTCTGACAAGCCGAGCACAAGAAGTGAACATTTTGGTGGAAAAGGGATAAGGAAAGCAGAAACAAGAAACAAAAAACACAAATTGATAATTCAAAGTTATTTTCTTTGTAAGTTTAAAATAAAAGGGACTTCCTGCTTGCACTCACTCAGATGGAATAGAATTTCAGTTCTTTTTGGAAAACTGGCCTTTTCAGACTTCAGTAGATTACATGGCATTTAGCACAAGTAACTCCACCCTCAGGTCACCTGGTATGCTGGGACCCAGTGCAGGAGGCGAGTGAAAAACCCTGGTCTTTCTTTGCTTAACATACCAATCCTCAATACTTACTGTAATGTTTGTTTCTTAAAAATATCTGAAATGAAGATGGTAAAATCTTGTTTTAATAAATCTGATTGATAGGTATGTAGATCTTCACAAAGTTAGTCTTCATGCTTCTCTGTAAAAGTGAATGTTTCCTGATAGCATTTTTCATTTTTAAAGAAATTTTAAGTAAAAAAACAGATCTTCAGATGAAATTTGTTCCTTTGTACCTGAAATAAGGCAAGAGAAGTTGAAAAACATGAGTCCATTCTATTTACTCTGAGAAAAATAATTAAATGCATCAGACCACACAGTTTCAAACTCTCCCTGCCCACACTTCCAGAGCAGACAATTCTCTGGTTGTTCCTGAAGTCATTAGCATCTGGCTACTGATTGCATGCAAACCCCTTTACCGTTGCCCCACCAGCCTTAGCCTCTTATCCACTGCTTGAACATGTGGAAAATCCACTTTCAGGAAGAAGATGGAAACTGGACCGGAAATGGTCCACTGATGTTTTGGCTTGCAATTACTTGAGAATATGCTGAAATCACTCAGTAGCCATTCTCTATCTTTCAATATTTGTAATTCCCATTTTATTGCATTGAGAGAAAGGAAGAAGGAAGGAAGGAAGGAAGGAAGGAAGGAAGGAAGGAAGGAAGGAAGGAAGGAAGGCAGAAAGGAAGGAAAAAAGGAGGAAGAAAGGAAGGAAGGAAGGAAGGAGGGAGGAAGGGGGAAAGAATAGAAAAAAGAAAAGAAGAAGAGGGTGGGAAGGAAGGGAGGAGGAAAGAGAAGTGAATCAAAGTACTATGGTCTTGCCCAGACCTAAAAGACAGCACAAATTTTGGCAGGTTTTAGTAATAAAATTAAATCATTGCCTCCTCAGTATCTTAGTCACATTCCTTGTCCTAAGACACAATACCTAACACCCACAATTTAAAGGAGGAGAGGTTTATTTTGTCTCATGGTTCTGGTCCATAGTCCACTGGCTCTAAGGACGGCAAGGACAGAGGAGCATAGTGGAGGAAAACCTGCTCACCACATGGCACCTAGAAAGTACAGAAAGTGAAGGGAATAGCTAGGAAAGGAGATATACCCTTTCAGGTCACACCCCAGTGACCTATCTCTTCCAACCAGCCCTCCTCCTAACAGTACAATAGTTATAATGACCCCATAACCTAATCACTTTCCAAAAGTCCTACCCATGAGTGCATGAGGCTCTTGGGAGATATTTAGATATAAATTGTTTTTCTCTCTGTATCAGTCAGCTTCTCTATTGTTGAGATACAATACCCAACATCCCACAGTGTGAAGGACAGAGGATTTAATTTGCTCATGGTTTCAGAGAATTAAGTCCATGCTCTGCTGTCTCAAAGGCAAATAAATGATACCAGAAGTTATTTAATTCATGGAATCCAGAAACCAGAAAAGAGAAAAGAACCAGGGACCATATATAGACCACAAGATCGTACCTCCATGAGTCAGTGAAACATACCTGGAAATGTGATTTATCAGTCTCCTAGACAGCTCCCAAATCAATCAAGTTGAAAATTAAACATAAAGGCTACACCCCACTCTTTGTCAACTAGACACTTGAACACATCTCATTAAACTCTATTTAGTCTCCAAATAAACATGAAAATAAATTAATAATGCTGCCTGACATAATACAGCTTTCATGCATATAACTGAAAATGGAATAATTCCTTCCCCAAATTCTCCTCAGTTTCAGCATTTTTTTAAAGTTCAATTCAAAGTCTCCTCTGAGACTTAAGGCAAATTCTTAGCTATGAACCTCTATAAAAATAAAGAACAAATTATTTATATCATCCCAAGCTATAATGGTCCAGGGTAAACTTTCCCATTCCAAAGGGAGAAATAAGATAGAAAAGAATACAAACAGAACAAGACTGAAACCCAGCATGGAAAACATTAAGTCTTATACTACCATATCTGGAATCCAGGGAACATGGTAGTGAGATGTAAATTTCAAAGGGCTTAGGCAACCCCACCACTATGGCCTTTCTGGTTGCAGCCCACATGGCCTCTCTTTGGCTGGCTCTGCCCATAGTCTGCAGCTGTCTGCAGTAGACTTTCAACATTTCTTGCATCTCCAACTTCCTGGGGTCTTCACTGTACCTTCAATGTCATTCTCACAACTTCACACACTGCCTTCTCAGGGGCTACTTACCTGGCATTCTAGGCCTTCATTTATAAACTCTGTGGGTTTCTCCCTGGCCTCACAACTCTTGCACTCTCCATGACAGTAAAACCAGCATCATGTGGATGACAAGAAGGTCTACCGACAGTGTAAGCAAATAGCAGAGCTCCTTTGGATCATGACTGCTGTCATCTCTACATGCCCGGATGACTGAGCACAGTGAAATGAACCCAGGGGAACAATTCCATTGGAGGCCTTTCTCAAGCAGGGGGCCGAGATACTCTCCTCAAATGAAAGGTGGACATTTTTGTACATGTGGGCCTCTAATGGGTGAGGTCTTGTGGAAAGCTGACACATGTTCATATTGCATACTAATCCTTTTCATTCCTTCTTCTCTTCTTCCTCCCTTCTTCCTCCATCTCTAGAATCCTTTCCTATCTGCCAAAGGTCTTCCTCCCTATGGGATTACTTTTTAATACCTCTAATCTCTGCAGCAACCACACCTCCGAATTTATTATTTGGCTCCAAATTTATTATGCATCATTCCTTTGGGGCCAATATTTAAATTTTACAAATTTTTCTTCTCTGCTCTTTGCCTCCAATTCTCACTATAAACCTGGTTTAGAGAACCCATGCCATAGCCCAGATATAAGGCTGTCTTGAAATTCTATTAGCCAGGTCAATTAATTCACCACTCTTAGCCTCCTATCAAGTCTCAGGACATAAGCAAAATGTAGACAATTATTTTTACCACAGTGTAACACATGTAGCCTCTAATTCAATGACCAATGAAGTTCTTTTTCCCAACTGAAAACTTCTGATTCTGGTCTTACTGTCCCCATTCCTTAGAATATTCTTGTTTTCTGAGCTCCCACAAGAATCACCCATCATGATTCAACTTACAGCATTCTAGAGCTTCTCTAGCTTGCATCTCCAAACCTTTTCAATTGTCTCCTGCAAACCTATTCCCAAAGCGTCTAAATCACATGGTCAGGTATAATCACAGCAACAACCCCACTCTTGATACCAATTTTATGTATTAGCAATTGCATAGATAGGATACAATACCTGCCACCTCATGTTTTAAAGTAGGAGAGAGGTTTATTTCTGTTCACAGCTTCAAAGAATTCTGTCCATGGTTGGTTGGCTCCAAGGGCAAAACATTATGATGGCCAGGACACAGAGCAGGGGAAGAGGGCCAAAGAGAAAGGAGCGAGAGACCAAATATTCTGCATTACCCAAGGTCATGCTTCCATGTCCCATGCAGGCACACCCCAAAATATGCTTTACCAATCACAAAGGCAATTCCAAGCCAAGCAAGGTAACAATTAAGATTTACCCTCTCACTGCCAGAGGTGTTTTTCAACCATATCATAAATTTTTCAAACAGCAGCTTAATTTATTCACTTTAAATCCACAGCAAAAAGTTTATGTGTCATCTTGTCTTAGGCACTTCACACTGCTTTCTTTGTGAAAGAGGCCATGCTTTATAAAGGCACAAAACCTTGCACACTCTTATCTTCCACATTACACTTATCTTGGCCAATAAAATCAAGGGGATTTTTATGGTTATGGTCCTGTGGCCCCACCAAGTCTCATGTAATTGTGACATGGACGAGGCTGAGTCTGGCATTCGTGATTGATTTGCTAACACTGGGATTGGCAATGTGAGTGCTGCACCCGGCCAGGGGTGAAGCCAACATACAGTGTAAGGGTGGGAAGAAGGTGTGTCTTCACTCTCTCACTCGTTCACGCCAGGCTATTTGGCAGCTGTCATGAATGGCTGCCCTGCCATGCCACCCTGCCTAGCAGCCAGCTGAATATGGACTAAAACCTCCAAGAACTGTAAGAAATAAACTTTTCCTTCCCTAATTTTTGGCATCAGGTGTTTTGTCTCAGCAATGAGTGAAAAGTAAGATAGAATTTGGTACCAGGGTCATTGCTGTGACTAAACATGGTCATGTGGTTCAAGAGCCTTTGGAAATGGCCTGTGGGAAGAGTTTGGAAAGGTTCACAGATACTGCCTGAAATAGTGGCACTTGGAACAACTTGGACTGTTCTTTAGGGGAGATTCTGGTCAGAGGACCAAAAGGCTGATAAAAAGCCTGCCAGTAAATACCAGGCTCGGGAGGTTTCTGCTGGGAAGAAGGACTGCACTGGTTGTTGAACTGCACACAACGTGTGTTATGACTGGACAGAAAGTTTGTCTACATTTTGCCCATGTTCAGAGACTTTGCATGAGACTGAGATTAAGGGCAATAGACTGTTTAACCTGGCAAAGGAAATTTCAAGGCAATTGAATGTTGTGGTGCCATGGTTATCATTGGGGGCTTTTAGCCAGATTTATGTTGCAAATCAAGGGCAAGAACCCAGTATGGTGATTTAAAACATTATGAGTTTGGCCAGGAAGCTGTGGACTGTAAAGATAGAGCTGAGACCTTGATTGCTGAGAAGTAATACAGAAATAAAAATGATGGCCTGGAGCCATCCCAGGTAGCAGCAGGTCTCCACCTTTCACACCCTCAAACCAGCAAAAGTGAAAGAGTTTGCTCAGAAGAAAAAGCCACAGAGCACTATGTTCCAGAGGGTGACTGAGACCACAGGAGGTTTCAAAATTGTGGCAGCTGCACCAGATTCCAGAATGGTGGTGGCACAGAGAATCTGTTCCTCACAATCAGGTTCAGGGGGCTCAGCAATCCAAGCACTTGACCCCTACCGCCAAGAGAGGGGAAAGCCTGGCTACTGCTCCAGCTGGCAGTGGACCTTGGTGACATAACTAGTTTTAAGTGCAAGGAAAATGCACAAATTCTGAAGCTAAGGCAGCTTCCACCCCAAATTCATAGGGCAATGAGTAAAGATGTAAGGGTGAAGCCAAAGGTACAGTGGAAAACCCAGAAGTTTGGAAAAGCCAAGAATGTGAATTGTCCAAGAAAAGTTGCAAGAATTGAACCAAATGGGCTTAAGAGAGAAGCTATGGGAGTTAAAACCCCTGAAATTGTTGTGGGGGTGGAGTCACTCAAGCCTTTTGGAGCTTGCAACCAGATTGTTTCAGATGTTGAACATAGAACTCTAGGACTTACTGTTTGCCCTGCTGGATTTTGGACTTGCTTTAGTTCCAATGCTTTGCATTCCTCTGTTTGTAACCTTTGGAATGGTAATGTTTATCCTGTGGCTTTATATATTAGAAGTGTTAAACTTCATTTTCATTTGTTTGTCATAGATCTTGGAGGAGATTTAGGACTTGGACTTTTAGCAATGCTGAAACTGTTAGGACTGTGGAAACTCTTGGAAATGGACTAAATGCCTTTTGTATAAAGGATACATTAGTCCTTGGGGAGCCAGGGGTGGAATGTTATGGCTACAGTCCTGTGGCCCCACCAAGTCTCATGTAATCATGACATGGATGAGGCTGAGTCTGGTGTTCATGATTGGCTGTCTAGTGCTGGGATTGGTGATGTGAGTGCTGCACCCACCCAGGGGTGGAGCCAACATACAGTGTAAGGGTGGGAAGAAGGTGTGTCTTCTCTCTCTCTTGCTGGCTCATGCCAGGCTGTTTGGTGGCCACTATGCATGGCTGCCCTGCCACGCCACACCACCTTGCAGTCAGCTGAATATGGACTGAAACCTCCAAGAACTATAAAAAATAAACCTTTCCTTCCCTGATTTTGGGCATCAGGTGTTTTGCCTCAGCAATGAGAAAAAAGTAACTAAGACAGGGATTAAACACAAATAATTGTTTCCTTGTTATGTGGTGTTACATATATTTCAAGGTTGATTTCTAATACACAAAGATTATTTAGGCAGCTTTCTAAGTTTGACTTCTATCCCTCATTTTTACTTTTTCATTTTACTTTTGATCAGCAAGAACTGTGTTTTCCAAATTATAACATGAATATAAATCACCTGCAGATCTTATTTAAATGCAGGTTCAATTTCAGGAGGTCTGAGGTGGGGCTGAGAGTCTGCATTACTAACAAGTCCCCAGGTAATGCTAATGCATCACCTTTGAAGAGCAAGAAGCTTACACTTTCCAAGGATGAGTCTCCTTGAATATTCAAGAATGTCTTTCTAATGCTTATGCATATGAATAACATTTTCACTAGCAACAGAATATTTGAAGTACAGATTTTTTTCTCTCAAATTTCTTTGGTTAATTGCTCTATTATCTTTCAACATTCTGCACTATAGGGATATTGAAGCTTACTTTATTTTAGTTCCTTGGCATGTAGCAATAATTTTTTTCCTGCCTGGAAGCTTACACAAGAGCTTTTTTAATACCAGATAAATTTAAAATGTTGCCAAAATATATCTAGATGTTTCTTCTTTCATCTAATGTGATCAAGAACACAGCGAGTTTAATTTGAAATTAAGAACTCTTTTAAGCTTAAGGGGAGAAAATCTCTATTAAAAATATGTTTAAAGGAATAAAAAATGGTCATGTGTAAAGAATTAATGGGTTATGACCATGAATAGGCAAGATGCAAACCCTGAAAAAGATAGCATTTTTTGTTGTTTTTTTTTTTTTAAGACAAGGTTTTGGAGTGTAGGTCAGGATGACCTTGAACTCACTAGGCAGCCCAGGGTAGGATAGAATTTGTGGCAATCCTTGTGCCTCAGCCTCCTGAGTGCTAGGATTACCAGTGTACACCACCTCATCTGGTGAGAAAATATTTTCAAAAAGTATTTATGATTAAAAACTTTTATTCTAACCTGTGCAACATAACACATTTTTTGTCATAAAGGTTCATAAACATGGGTGTCTCAAGTCCACACATAATCTCCAGAAAACTTCCATTGATGAATTATTAATTTTAATTTTATGAGTTTTATTAAACGATGAATGCTTAACAGGAAAAAAAATCACAAAAAGCAACTATTTCATTTTTAATATTTATTGAGTGTTTATAAAACATCAACATTTTCAACATTTACTGGATTTTGGTGTACAAAGTCTAAAAAAAGAACAACAGAAATAAATTCCTATATGAACTACAATGAAAATACCAATAGCACTCCACCAAAAAATAATCTTTACTTCAATAATCACACCTAAGGCAGTCTTCACACATGATAACAGCACGTTCCATACACAAATATCACTTACATTGACCCCACACATGTTTTGCTTTCCTGGTCTTTTTGTAGAACATTCTTGACATTTCGCTGGTCTTGCAGTATTGTCAGGAGGTTCTTATATATTATGCATTGAGTAGTTAACAAGAACATAAAATATCAACAAAATAAAGCATTAAATGCTTAACATGCATTACACATTTAAAATAAACAACGTTTTTACATCAATTGTGTACTTGCTTACAAAACCTACAAGATAATGTCAGAAATAAAAACCTATGTGAACTACATTGTAAGCACAAACAAAAGTCTATCACAGAATGTATCTTTGTTTCAACTGTCACACTCAACGCAGCCTTCACACATGAAATTTACATGTTCCACATACAAGTATCACTTATGCTAACAGCATGTATGTTTTATTTTCCTGTCCTTTGCTTAGGGCACAGTTGACATCTTTTTGGTTTTCCTACTGTCATAGTAGATCTTTGGGATGCTGCACCTACCTGTTCACCTGTCAATTCACCAGTGCAGTTCACAGTTTTTGGTGTAGCTCCCTGGGCAGAAATGTTTTGTTTTTCCTCTGCTGTAAGTGACCTCTTATGAGTTCCAGTCCCAATCCTCTAAGAAAACTTTCCCATGGTATTTTGCACGTGTTATTTTCTTTGTAAACTATCAAATTATTTATGTCACTCATGTTTAGGATTGAGTAAAACATAACCACTAGCCAATACTTTGTGTTTCAAGTAACATCATTGTTGCTACATAACTCAACAACATCTGCTCCACCTTTAGTTTTGTTGTAGAAAGTTCCATCTCAAGCTTTTTTTTATTTTAAAGGGAATAAAACCAAACAAAATGAAACAGAATCAAGCCAATCAAAACAAAATAGTGAAAGTGACACAGGACTTCAAAACAAGGTAACAGGAAATCAATGATGGCTACCATAATATATCTTGTTATCTTCAAAATAGTTGCCCATACCATTAGACATAATAGAATCTAACAAAACAAAAGAATAAAATCAAACTGAACAAAACAATGAAAATCATACAAGACTTCAAAACAAGGTAATAGGAAATTAACAATGGCTACCACAATCTTTTTAGACATTTCCTCCCCTTTCAACTTCACATCTGTTGTACATTTTGGATCTCACTAATTCCTTCAGTTTTAAATACTAGGAAGGCAACATGATGTTTGCCCATGTGAGTCTAAAGCATTCACTTGTATTGATTTGCTTCTGTGTCCCCCCCCCACCAAGGCCTCATGTAATTTGGATGCAGCAGAGTCTGGCATTCATGATTGGTTTGTCATCTAGCTCTGGGATTGGTGGTGTGAGTGCTGCACCGGTCCAGAGGTCAAGCTGACTTACAGCATAAGGGTGGGAGGAACATGTCTCTCACTCTTTCTCACCTGTTCACCTTGCTGTTTGGCAGCCACCATGAATGGCTGCCCCACCACACCATCCTGCCTTGCAGCCAATTAAGTATGGACTGAAACCCCCAAGAACTATAAGAAATAAACCTTTCCTTCCCTAATTTTGGGCATCAGGTATTTTGTCTCAGCAATGAGTGAAAAGTAACTGAGACAGAATTTGGTACCAGGGAAGTGGGGTCATTGCTGTGACTATTCCTAACATGTGGTTCAAGAGCCATTGGCAATGGCTTGTGGGAAGAGTTTGGAAAGGTTTGCAGATGACGCCTGAATGTATAGAGCTGGAACAGCTTGGGCTGTTCTACATGGGAGATTCTGGTCAGAGCTCAGGAGACCAGAAGGCTGATAGCCTGCCAGTAAAGAGCAGGCTCGAGAGGTTTCTGCTGGGAAGAAGGACTGTACTGGTTGCTGGACTCTGTGCAATATGTGTTACAACTTGGCAGAAAGTTTGTCTGCATTTTGCTCATGTCCAGAGACTTTGCATGAGACTGAGACTAGGGACAATGGACTGGTTAATCTGGCAGAAGAAATTTCAAGGCATTTGAATGTTGAGGTGGTGGCATGGCTGTTGTTGGCTTTTAGCCAGATTTATATTGGGAATCAAGAGCAAAGATCCCAGCAGGATGATTTAAAACATTGTGAGTTTGGCCAAAAAGGAAGCTCCAGTAAAGCTGTGAAGTGTAATGACAGAGCTGAGATCTCCATTGCTGAGAAGGAACAGAATAAAAAATGACCTACAGTCATCACAGGAAGAGGCAGCTGGTCCCCAAGCTTTGCAGCCTCAAAACTGCAAAAGTGAAAGACTGCTTAGAGGACAAAGCCTCAAAGCACCATGCTCCACAATGGTGGCAGTGACCATACTGGGTTCCAGAATGGAGACAGCATAGAAAATCTGTTCCTCAGACTCAGGTTCAGAGTGCCTAGAGATCCAGGCACTCAACCCCTACAGCCAAGAGAGAGTAGAGTCTGGCTACTGCTCCAGCTGGCAGCAGACCTTGGCATCAGCCATGTGGTGCAAGGGTTCTGATATTAAAAAGGCTTCCACCCCAATTTCAGAAGGCCTGGGAGGCCAGGCAGTGTGCCTCTGAGAGGGCAGTGTGTGAAGCTGTGAGGGTGAAGCCAAAGGTGCAATGGAGAACTCAGAGGTTTGAAAAAGTCAGAAACATGGATCATCTAAGGAAACCTGCAATGAGGGAGCAAAGTCAGCCCAAGAGAGAAGCTGTGGGATTGGTAACCACCAGAAGTGCCATGGGGGTGGAACCACACAAGCCCTTTGGAGCTCACAATTTGCCACAGATTGTCTCAAATGGTGCAAATGGAACTACAGGACTTAATGTTTGCTTTGCTGGACTTTGGACTTGTTTTGGTCCCAATCCATTGTATCCTCCTGTTCTTACCTTTTAGAATGGGAATGTTTATCCTGTGCCATTGCATGTTGGAAGTATTTAACTTTGTTTTCATTAGTATGGGGGCTTGCAGTTAAGGTTTGCCCTACATCTTGAGGAACTTGGGACTTAAACTTTTCATCAATGCCAAAACTGTTAGGACTTTGGCAACTGTTGCAGATGGACTAAATGCCTGTTGCATAAATGGATGTGCATGAGTCTTTGGAGGTCCAAGGATAAAATGTTATGTTTCTAATATAATATAATGTTGATAGACTTAATGCTGGTTCTTAAGGATTGCCAAGCTGTGTTATAATGTTCAAGTTGAAAATGCTAAGAATAAGCATGCCTTTGTATCTGGAGATTGATTTAAAGAAATATGTCTGATTTCCAAGTTGACAAAGGGTGTATTGTTATAGTTGATACATTATGTCAACTTGAGAAGTTTAGAAGTTTAACTGAGAGACTTAGCAGGGAGCCAGGGTTCTTACTTTGTAAATATCCTCTTCCCATGCAAAGGAAGGCAAGGAGATTTGTGAATGCTGCACCCATGGGGAGGGGTTGGTTTGTGTACAATATAAGGGAGAAAAAGAGGCTTGCTCTTGCTCACTTTTACTCTGACTGTTTTTGCTCTGGTTGCTGCCTTGAAGTGTTGCCCCTGTGTCATGCCACCCTGCTTGGAGCCAGCTAATTATGGACTGAAACCTCCAAAAACTGTAAGCTAAGTAAATGTTTCCTTCCCTAGTTTTGGGTGTCAGGTGTTTTTGTCCCAGCAACAAGACAAGAGAAAAGCAACCAAGACATCACTCATGAGCATAATCTTGAGTTGCATCCATTTACCTACAAGAGACTCGAGATTATCCTTCTTTATAGCTCAGTAGCTTTCCATTGTTTAAAAATACCATATTTTTCCTAACCATCCCACAGTTGATGAGTAAGTTACCCCTGCTTTTTTTGGGTCTCCATCACATGGGGCATTGTCTTGTCTCCTCTGGCTTTCGCTCAATGAATTTCCTTTCAAATCAAATGTGTTTCTTGTATACAGCATATTGCTAGATCCTGTCTCCTAATCCACTATGTCTGTGATTCTTTTTATTGGTGAGTTGGGGCCATCTACATTAATAGCTATGACTGACATGCACTCACTCATCTCTAACATGCTATCCTCCTGCCATTAGTCCCCCACCTTTCCTCTGTATTCAATTGCCTGCCCTGTTCAGGAATTCCCCTTTGCTACTGTTCCTAGAACCATGGTCATCGTTATCTCTCTCTAGAATATCCTTCAGTATTCTTTGTAGGGTTGGTTTTGTGGTCATGAATTCCTTCAGTTGTTCTTTATCATGAAAGTATGTTGTTTATCCATTAATTTTGAAATACAGTTTTTGCAGCATCCATCAATCTGGGTTGGGAATTGTTTCCTTTCAGGACTTGAAACACTTCACTCCAAGCTCTCCTTGACTTGATGACTTGTGTTGAGAAGTCTGCAATGATTCTGATGGATTTTCCTTTATAAGTGATCTGTTTCTTTTCTCTATCAGTCTTTAATAATCTGTTGCTGAATTTCTGTGATCTTGATTATTATACATCTGAGTGTGGATTTATTTTGGTTATGGCTACTTGGAGTTCTATATGCCTCACTTATCTGAATGTCAGGTCCTTTTCCCAGGCTTGGAAAGTTTTCTGCTATTATTTCTGTAAATAGTCTTTTTATGTCATTTGTGTTAAGTCCTGCTTTTTTTACTGACACCTGTCACTCTTAAATTATCTTTCTTTGTGTCATTTTGCAGTCATTGAATTGTTATTTCCTGGTTTCTTGTTATTTTTTAAGAGACCTTTCCTTTCACAATCACTATCTGCAGTTTTTTTTTCAAGGTCCAAAAGTCCATCTTCAGTTTATTTCAATCAGTCTTGCCAGGTTTCAGTGTAGTTTTTAATTTCCTGAAGATCTCTTTGAGTCTGTTTCATGCATTGTAGTTCTTTCCTGTATTGTTCATTCAAGGTTTCCATCATTTTACAATGCTCCTCTTTTTTTCTATGTCTTCTTTAGATATGCTCAGCATTTCTTTCATTTTGCTTATTACTTGTTCTTTTACCTGTGATACTATTTCTAATCTGATTAATTTACAGCCTCATGAAGTTGTTTCTTTACTTTGGTTGCTATCCTTTCAGAAATTTCAGGTGTGCAACTTCCAATTTCTTCTGATTCTATGTCTCCTAGACTCATTCTCTGTGGGTTTCATGTCTGAGATTACCTTTTGCTCCTTCATGTTGACATTTTCTTGGGTTCCTCTGGATGAACCAGTTGTGGGGTCCCAGGTGTTTCCTGTGTTAGTTGCCCATCTGCAGTGTAGAGGTATGGGTCAGACACCTGAGTTTCTCTATCCTAGGTTCCCAGGGAGGTGATGGGGTGCAGGGCGGGCTTCTCCAGACACATTGAGGCTCCCTCAATGGCAGCAGGTGCGCAGGAGCTTGGTTGGCTCATTCTCCCCACCAGCACAGACTATGGATCCCTGATGGTGGTTGGTGAGCTAACAGGGGATGTCTGTGTTCAGTTTCTTCTTCAGGTGTTTATAGTTCTGTGATAATGTCCCTGTTGCACCCCAGAGAAGTGCTGAGTATGGCCCTAACTGTGGCCTCTGAATGTGGGTGTTGAGACTGGTCTTCTGTCGGTGGAGTTGTCCAAAGTCCAACTGTTGTCTTCTTGCTGATGCTTCAGACTCTTCCACATTACTGGCCTCATTGATTGCTTCACCCTCCAGAGGTGTGTGTGTGTGTGTGTGTGTGTGTGTGTGTGTGTGTGTCAGGCTGTTGTCCTGGGTCTTGGGGCCTGTCAGTGTTACAGTCTTCCAGTTGGCCTGCCCTCTGGGATGCAGTGGATAAGGCACAGATCACAAACTCACTGTGTTCTAGCCAGCCCACACTCTGAGATGTAATGGAAGGATGCAGAGCACAGACTCACTCTTCTCCAACTGGCCCACCCTCTGGGATGTAATGAGCACAGAGCGTGAACTCACTCTCTTCCAGCTGTCCTGCCCTCTGAGATGTCTCAAGCTTCTTTTTTGCCAGGTTTCCCTATCAATTTCCATTATGGTGCAATGTTAACATCGGCGGTACCAGTTTGTTTTTTTTGCCATACACAAGATCAATATAAATCTCTCTGAAATCGAAAAATTGTACTGTACAATTCTCTGTTTTGAAATTGCAATATTTCATTTGGAATTTCTGCTTTCTTCCTGTGGGTGTATTACACTTTCTGTGATACTCAGGTAAACATACACCAAACCTGTTAGATGGAACATCATATTGGTAAAAATCCTGCTTTGACACTTTTCCACATGTGCATACATGTTTCATCATACCAAGTGAGTAAATGCAAAGACTGATCCCTGTATCCCTCAGGCAAAGGTACTGAGTTGCACAGCCAGCTAGTATTACGCTAAAGTGAAATTTTACAGTAGTAGAAAAATAAAGGATGTGTTTGTGGACCAGTGTTACATTCTTCAGGCTAAATATTACACCCCCTCCCCCCAAAAAACTTTTGAAACTCAATTGAAAAACAGGTCAAAGATCTGAGCAGCTACAACATACACATGCACGTGCGCACACACACACACACACACACACACACACATGGCATATACAGTACATGTAGCAAATAAGCCTATGTAGAAATATCTAACATTTTATATCTTTAGTGAATTGCAAATCAAAGCAACAATGTGATACAACTGTACACCTGCCATGACCCACACAGCTCCAGATGTTTTCTTGGGGGAAGGATAGAGAGAGGATGAGAAAATAAAGAAGAGACAAAGGCTAGGATTAAGTGGAGACCTTTCTTCCCTGATGAGAGGAAAAGAACTGCCCCCTCACGGTAGGGGCATTTATTTATATATTTTAGCAACCTAATGTGACCCAACACCCTATTGTTCTAGCAACCCACTGTTCAGATTGTTTTGGAGCTATGTGTTCTCTGGGCTGAAGCAGCTTCTCCACATGACTTGCCCTGGGCACTCTTTGTTCTTAGGATGGCCATGCACCAGCCCTGCATGTGTGGTCAACTTCCAGCTTTAACAACTCCCAACATACACATACTAGAAAAAGTAGAAATGCAAAATACTCACAACACCAAATGCCAATTAGTGTCATAAGCAATAGGAATTGAAAATAAAAAGAATGAAGAAAAATGAATAGAGCCTGCAACACCTTTGGGGAAGCCATCAAGCATGCCAACATATGCCTAATTGAAGTTTCAAAGAGGAAGGAAAAAGAAGGCCAGAAAGAAACAATGGCCAAAAACTCTATGGAAAGAAACAACAGTCAAAAATTCAAATTTGATGAAAAAATTAAAATACAACCTAAGAAAATGAAAAATGCTGCAAAAAATATACACCTTGACTTATCATAGTTACACTCTTGAAGACAAAGAGATGGATCTTGAAAGCAAGCAAAAGAAAAATGACTTGCGATGTAAAAAGGATTCTCAAAAAGATTAACAGCTGATTTATATTAGAAACTACCAAGATTTCAACATAAACATGCTTTAAAAAAGATTATCCATCAGAAATTCTACACTCAGAAAATCAGTCTTTCAAAACTGAAGGAGAAATTTAAGATGATCCCACATAAATGCTTAAGATTTCACCATTCTCAGACATGCTTTACAAAAAATGCTAAAGGAATATCTTACCATTAAATGAAAGGATGCATCAACTTGAATCCCCACAAAAAAAAAAAAACCACAGAACTGGCAAAGGCAATTGCAAGGGTACATATAAAGCAGTAAAAATGTATCTTTATAACATTATTTTTCTCTTAGGTAATTTATAGGACAACTGAAAAAACAATAATTACAACACTGTGTATATGGAATTAAATTATGTAAACATAATTTCACAATAATAGCACAAAGGAGTGGGAAAAATAGATGTATACTAGAGCAAAGTTTTGCAGACCACCAAAATTAAACTGTTACTAATGCAAACTAGATTTTCTTATTAACATCCCTAGGGATTTTAATCCCTAGGGATTAAAATTCACTAAGAAAATAACTTTCAAACTATAGCAAAAGAAATAAAAAGGGAGCCAGGTACACTGGTGCACACCTGTAATCCCAGCATTCTGGGAAGCTGAGGTAGGAGGATCCCAAGTGTGAACCTTGTCTGGGAAATTTACCAACTTAACAAGATCCTGCCTCAAAATAAAAAATAAAATTGGGGTGGGGTTAGCTCAATGTGAAACCCTGGGATTGAGCCCAGTAACACACACAAAAATGAAAGCATGAGAGAGAGGGAGAGAGAGAGGGAGAGAGAGAGGGAAAGAGGAAGAAGGAAAAGGAGAAGGAGAAGGAGAAAAAGAAACAGAAAAAGAGGAAGAGGAAGAATGGAGGGAAGGAAGGAAGGAAGGAAAGAAAGAAAGAAAGAAAGGAAGGAAGGAAGAGAAAAGAAAGAAAGAAAGAAAGAAAGAAAGAAAGAAAGAAAGAAAGAAAGAAAAAGAAAGAGAGAGAGAGAGAGAGAAAGAGAGAGAGAGAAATAGAATTTTGCCACTGGAGAGATCATACCACACTCGCATCCATACTGAATGAAGACAATTTAGATGACATGCATAACTTTTTAGCTAGTGATATTTTGGATTTAGAGTTTATGCGTTAAAGAGTTGAAAATCTTAGGGTGACTGGGATAGAGTGAAACTATTTTGAATCTGGATATTCCATGAATTTTAGTGAGCCATAGAGAAAATTGTAGTGGAATTGTGGCCCTAAAATAGTTACGTACAGGGTCTAATTTTCAGAATGTATGATGTTACCTTATTTGGAAGAAAGGTCTGTACACAAATAACCAAGTTAGGATCATCCTAATAAGCATAATAAGAGTCACTATAAGAGACCAAAGAGGTGGAGGTAATGTAATCTCCACTAGAAGTCCAATTGGATCTAGTCAAGCAATGATAGTGATCACTAGTTAGAAGAGACAAATAATGAACTTCTCTCTAAAGCTAACGGGAGCACAGCTTTGCTGAATTTCAGACTTCTGGGCTTCAGAAATCTGATAGAAAAACTTCTGTTGTTTTATACTACCAGAATGTGATAAATTCTTAAAGCAATTATGGAAAACTTACACACTCTGTTCAAAAGACTGAGATTGCCAGAATGGGTTAAAAAAGAAGAAACATGATCCAACTATGTGACACACACATTGGACTCAAAGACACAGGAAGATCAAAGAAAAGAGTAGTAATAATGTCATATAAACAGGAACCATGTATTAATAATAAAAAATGTGCTTCAAGACCAAGAGAAAAATGTCAATAGAAGCAAAGACATTTATAGTGGTTAATCTATCAATAAATCATAATAATTATAAATTCAGTTTATAACAGAAACCCAAAACACATGTAGCAAAACTAACAGAATTGAAGGAGAAACATAATTTAGGAGTAATGCAGTTGGAAACTTCAATATCCCACTCTCAATAATGGATAGAATGACTAGACAGATGAACAAGACTTTAGAACAGTTGACCAACAGTATGAACTAATTAGATTTAACACATCTATGTAACCACCACTGAAGCAAAGAACACACATTTATCTCAAAAGCACATGGAACATTGTTCAGGATAGATCATGTGCGTGGTCATAAAAATAGCTTAAGTAAATTTAAAAGGATTGAAATCAGAAAAAGAATATCCTCTGACCAAAGTAGAATTGAATAGAAATCAGTAATAGAAGAAATTTACAAATATATGAAAATTGAATAACATACTCCTAATAAATAACAAATGAGTCACAGAATAAATCACCAGATAAATTTAAAAATATTTTGAAACGAGTGAAGACAAAAACAGAATACACCAAAACTTGTGAGATGCAAATAAACACTACTTCAAAGAAATTCAAAGCTATTAAGACTGTATTGAAAAATAATATGTACTTTCATGGGGTATTTATAAAATATTAAAAGGTTTTTCCTAGCTTTTGCTATTTTTTCTTGAGTTTCCCACCACCCATTCTTCAAAGTAACCAGGGAAACTGCCTTTATTATTTGATCCTATTAAATCATTTAATTATTACAGTAACCCTACACCATAAGTACTTTATCTCTATTTTTACAGAAAGGGAATTAAGCAGAGAGAAACTAAGCAACTTGCTGCAGATCATAGAAGTTATAAGTCAGAGATAGGGAATAAAACAGGAACTCTGGCGTCCAGACACAGGGTGAACTCAGAGAAAAGAATTGATTATTGGAGTCTACATTTCAAAATGAATGTTTAAAATTTGTACTATGTACTAGAATAAGACAAACCATGACTATAGATTTTCTATGGCCCATGAGCTAAGGATTTCTTTTAAATTTTAAATGTTTCCCAAAATACAAAGAAAATTATTTTATGGTTCCTGGAAATTACATGAAACCATTTTCAGCTGTGTGTATTTTGTCAGCATAGAAGCTAAATGTCCTTACTTGTCATACATATCCTATGGCTCACCAGTGGTAAAATTTGTTAATATTTTGAGCTCAATATTAAGACTGAACTTTTTCTGAATGAGAGCCACCCCAATCACAATAATCAAATACTGAATAGCTTTTGAAATTAAGTTTCTTGAAAATTCAATAATGTTTCTAGCCTGAAAAGCTTTCCTTCAGATTTCTAGTTCTGGCTATGGACAACATAAACAGTAATGGACTAACTCTCCCACTCAGTGTAATTATTAAAACTAGAAAATATTAAAAGATTAATTAAAGGCACTATAATGTAGCAAAGGCCAGAGATCTTTGAGGGGTTGTGTGTCTTCAAAACTGGAAAGCACAGGCAATGAGGAATGTTTCAGTTATTTTTTTTTTCATTGCTAAGACAAAATACCTGACACCCAAAGTTAAGGGAGGAAAAGTTTATTTAGCTCACAGTTTGTAGATGTTTCAGTCCATAATCAGCTGGCTCCAAGGCAGGGTGATGTATGCCACAGGGGCAACAGTTTATGGTGGCAAAAGACAACAAAGGCAACAAGAGAGGGAGGGAACCTCTCTCCCTCCATTATATTGAACACAGGCTACCCATCCTAGGGGGTGGTGTAGCTCTCAAACCCATAATCCCAGATTTAGACTATGAATCAATCACAAACTCTAGATTCAGACATCTCTGAAAAACCCACCCCCATGGCTGCATGAGGCATTGGGGAAACATCCAGACACAAACCATAACATCCTGCCCCTGGCACCACAAAGACTTATGTACAATCCTTTACACATAAGGCATTTAGTCCATCTTTAAGATTTGCCAAAGTCATAACAGTTCCAGCATTGCTGAAAAGTCCAAGTCCCAAGTCTCCTCTGAGATGTAAGGCAAACTCTTAGCTATGAGCCCCCATACAAATGAAAAGAAAGTTAAACATTTCCAGCATTCAATAGCACAAGATAGACATTTCTATTCCAAAAGTTACAAACAGGGAGATACAAAGAAGAGGTACCAAAGCAAGTACAAAACCCAGCAAGGCAAACATTAAGGGCTGCCATTCCAAGTGCAGCCTCTGAGACAATCCGTGGCAAGATGTGAACTCCAAAGGGCTTGGGTGGTTCTGCCCTTATGGTGCTTCTGGGAGTTGTAGCTTCCACGGATTCCCTCTTGGGACTGCTTTCCACCCTCCTTGCAGTTTTCCTTACATTATCCATATTCCGGGATTCTCCAAACTTCTGAGTTCTTCACTGCCCTTTGCCTTCACACTCACAGCTTTACACACTGCCCTCTCCAAGGCACACAGTCTAGCTTACCAGGTCTTCTGAAATATAGGTGGAAGCCTTCCTTAACCCAGAACTCTTCCATCCTGCATGTACTTAAAACCAGTGGACTATGCCAAGGTCTGCTGCCAGCTGGAGTAGTAGCCAGTTTTCCCTTTCTCTCTTTTGGCTGTAGGGGTCAAGTGCCTGGATCACTGGGTACTCTGAATCCAATTGTGAGGAACAAATTCTCTATGCTGCTGCCATTATGGAGCATGATGTGGCTGCCACCAATCTGGAATATAGAGTTCTGCAGCTTTCTTCTCAAAGCAAAGTCTCTCGCTTTTCCAATTTTGAGACTGCAAAGAGTGGAGTCCTGCTGCTTCTTGTGATGCCCTCAGGACATTGTTTCTATCATCCTGTTCCTTCTCAGTTATCAAGATCTTCTCTGCTCCTCCTTTGCAGTCTACAGCATTAGTGGAGATGCCTTTCTGGCCAAACTCACAGTGTTTTAAATCATCTACGGGGCACTTTGCCCTTGATTCTCGACATAAATCTGGCTAAAAGTCCCTAATGACCATACCACTGCTTTGAAATTTCTTCTTATAGACTCATTAGTCTGTCACTCTTAATCTCAGTCTCCAGCAAAGTCTCTGGACATGAGAAAGATGCAGGTAAACTTTTTTCCAAGCTGTAACACATATCATCAACCAATACAGTTTTTCTTCCCATCAGAAACTTCCTGAGCCTAGTCTTTATCAGCTTTCTGTTCTGATCTCTGACCAGAATCTCCCATATATATTCTGAGGTGTTCCAGCTCTACTTTTTCAGCTGGCCTTTCTGAACCATTCCAATCTCTTCCCATGAGCAATTCCCAAAGGCTCCTGAACCACACGGTCACATATAGTCACAGCAACAACTCTAATTCTGGTAGCAAATCCTTAGTGATTTTATTCATTTTTGAGACAAAATACCCAACATCCAAAGTTAAGGAAGGAAAGGTTTATTTAGCTTGCAGTTTGTCAAGGTGTTAGTCCATAATCAGCTGGCTCCAAGGAAGGGTGGTACATGGCAGATGAGCAATAGTTCATGGTGGCAGAAGACAGCAAAAGCAACAAGAGAGGAGGGGAGAGCAAGCCTCTTTCCATCCCTCATATTGTATACAGGTTACCTGCTCTAGGACAGGTGTAGCACTCACACCCTTAATCCCAGCATTAGACCATGAATCAGTCACGAAGTCTAAATTCAGTCATCTCTGAAAAGCCCACCTTCTATGACACACGAGGCTATAGGAGGACATCCAGGAACAAACCATAACAGAAGTCTATAGTCATTTTGACTTCTTTTCCCCTAACAATACTTCCCAAGTTATAGATCTGAAGAGTAATAAAGCACAAGCAAAAGCAGTGGTCCTTACGGCTCACAAGACATGGGTCCAAGTCTGCGTAGTCAAAAGGTTAAAATGTAAAGGCAAAGTTCCAAAGACCACAGCACTACAGAGAAAGAGAGTCCAAAATTTTCCAACAAATTCCCACTTTGTATTATCTGACAGCTAAATTGTAGATACATAGGAGTGTCCTAAATAAAACCTGGCTGAAAACAGCATCTGGGAGGCTAAAAAGCTAAGTATAAAGGTAACAGCTTCCCAGTGTGAAGAGACAGGAGTTCAGGGTCCCAGCCAAGTTAGAGCAGCAGGATATTCTGTATAACTAGAGTCACACCTGAATTATGAAGACTATATCATAAGATCCAGAAATATGAACCTGTATCAGTCAGTGTTTACTAGAGTAACAAATTTAACAAACAATCAAAGATGGAAGATCTGGAGCTCATTGAAGAATCCTGCTGCAGTCTGTATCAGGAAATCAAAGGATCTACATTGGGAAGGCTGAAGAGTCTGAGCTGGAAGAGTGAAGAGTTTACTATGGAAGCCTGTACACAGATACCCAAAGTAAATGGCAAAGACTGGAGCTCCTCCAAAGAAGCAGAAGTGAAACTCCCTTCTTCTTTCCCTTTTTTATTCTACACAGAGTACAAGCCTAATGGTTTTTACCACCCACATCCAGGAAGCGTCTTCCCTCTTCAGTAAGTCTGTCACCCACACCCAGGATTATAGTAAACCTGAAAGTCAGGCATCTCTCATTCAACTTTTGAGTTGGCACCATGGTTAACTATCCTACAACCCTAACAAATAGCCACTTTTAGGGTCAGAGTGATGTATTGTACTCATTCCTCTGCCAAAAGCATTAGCCCTCATTCATCCATTTTTTTAGCCCAGCAGATAGTCTATTTGAATATGAGCCAGCCATGTTTTGGTGTTATACAATCTTTCTTCAGAGGGAAAAGTCTTACAGCTTTGGCTCATTTTCATGGTGCAAATACTCTCAACATGATCAATTTCAAATTGCATCACTGAGCACAGATTTGGGAAGAGATATGCACAGCAGACTCACCAATTGTGTGTTCTGGCCCCCAGACACCACTGTAATCACACAACCTAATCCCTGTATTTTATCTTTAAACATAATAAAAGGGAAATAATGACATCCAAACCCAAATATGTTATAATTTGTCATTTGTTTCAATATTTGGAACTATTAATGTATTTGAATAAAACTTTTTTCAGGAATTTTCTTTTCTGTAAGGTGAAACTTAAAGATAATATTACTCTTGAACATAATTTCTTCTTTAGGCTATAGCATGAGTTTCTCTCACTCAAAGACAAACAAAAGAAATAGTTTGGACACCAGTGAATAATTTTCCATTTATTCACCTTAAACGGATGTTGATTAAACATAGTTCAATTCAACAAATATTTATAGAATGTGTACTCTATTTATGGCACTCTGCAATGTAATGAAGGGTTTTCCATGTCTTCAATTATTCTTATCAAAACAAATATTCAGCAGCCTAAAAGGAAACTTGTTGTTGTAAGGAAATATTTATTCCTTATGAGAGAAGGAGGGGAAATACCCAAAGCAAAGATAGGAGACACAGCAGCATACATGATGAGGCTAAAAGATTAGAAAATTTAAAATGCTGTGATTCCAGGTCTCCATTTGCTGTCCTTTTAGTGGTAAAAAATGGAGAAGAAGGTCACAAAACACAAAATGCAGCTTCTCATGTCCTCTAGAATTCAGTTGGAAATTACTCCCACAAATGACCTGAGATAGAATGAGACAACACGTGCAATCTGATTCCATAAATTTAGGATCCTGTGACTTCACTTATGGTTGGTGTCTCTCTCCCGCTCTCTCTCTCTTTTTCTGTAGGAAAAATCAGGTTCTTTTGGCCTCTTCATGTATGTCTAAGTCACATTTTTTCTAACACTTAAAAAAAGCATCTTTTTCCTCCTGAAACACTGGCCTTCTAACACACAACACAGTTTCCCTTTGAGGAAATGCCCCATTTAATTTTCTAGAGGTGGTGGTTTGACTGTTCTTTGCACCTTGATGACTAAAAGCACATACTCTGATATTACATTATCTGGTCTGCTAACATGCAGCCATTGTGTTTGCCTTGGCCTGTGCAATCCTACCTGCACCAAGTTCCACTTAGCTTTTTACATTTAGTTTACCTGTCATAGTAATGTGGGAAAGTATATTTGTTTCCTACTACTGTTGTAACAAATTACCACAAATTTAGTAGTTAAAAACAACACAAATTTATTTTCTTACATTTCTGGATGTCAGAGATCTGAAATTGGTCTCACCAGGATTAAATCAAGATGGCTGAGTTCTTCCTGGAGGTTTCATATCTTTCGCAGAGTCTAGAGGATGTGAGAGGCTGAATTTCAAGTTTTATGGCCCCTTTCTCCATTTTCAAAGCCAACAATAATGAATTAAGCCTTTCTCAGCTTGCATCACTCATACTCCTGCCTCTTTCTTCATTTATGAGGCATCAACTCAAAGTCATCTGAATAGTAACCTTAATTCCACCTGCAACTTTAATTCCCCCCAGCCATGTAACATCACATACTCACAAATTCTAGGGATTAGGGTGTGGACATTTCAGGAGGGTCAATTTTCTGCCTACTTATATAAGAGAGAGAAAAACAGGAAGCTTTAGCTGAGAAAAGCCCAAGAGTATGCAGAATAATTATAAGTCTACTTGTTCATAATTATACTATTATGGTTTAGCTCTAAAACATCTTCCAAACCTCTCATGTACATAGGATGTTATTGGATCATGGGGTACTGCACTTATCATTGGATTCATCCATTGTTGAACACATTAGTTAAATGCCCTGTTAGGAGATGAGACCTAGTAGGAGTCAGGTCACTGGGGGTCCACTGGAAGGGTGCATTCTTGTCCCCTGCTCCTTCCTTTGCTGTCTGCAATACGGCTGCCATGAGGTGAGCAGATTTCCTCTGCCACGCCTTTCCATAGCACCATCTTTGCCTTGGAGCCTGCCTACCATGGACTGAACCCACTAAGACTTGAGAATCAAAATAAACTTGTTATCTTTTAAATTGGAAGTATCAGGTATTTCGTCTCAGTGACAGAAAAATAACTAGTATACATAAGTTGTCATTCTAAAACTAAAAGACACAATATTTATTGAGAAATATCTCTATCATCTGTGCATATTGGGGGGCAGGGGCAAGGCTGAGGTTTTCTATTTGCAAATGCTACGACCTTAGCAATGTCTGCATTTCTGCAATCTAGAGGTGCTTAATCCAAGGACTATCAAGGGTTGCTCCATCTGACTTCACTCTGGAAGCACAAAACCCACTCATTTCACAGCTAAAAAAACTGAGGTCCAAAGACACGTAACTTATCTATATTTGTACACTAGATGGTATAGAGACAGACAGGCAATTCATCTATATTTTTACACTAAATGAGATAGAAGCCAAATCTCTCGACTCCCAATTCAGGACTCATTTTCTATACTAGGCCACATGCCAGTGAGTAAGAGCCCTTGATAAATTTCTTACTATCAATATTAAGACAATTGAGTATAGATGTTATCACTTTAGAAAGTAAAGAAAGGACTTGCATATGAGTGACAGCATATGTAGTGGTAAAATTTATTGCTGCAAGGAGACTGAGGACTGTAACTTAGGTTCAAGCATCCCCATGGTAAACAATGTGGATTGGTTAACTCTATCATTATTACAAAAGCCCTAGTGGGATAAAAGTTAGAAAATATATCTTTTAAAACATATTACTGCAATATATGTATACCCATGTTTATAGTGGCACAATTTATAATAGCTAAATCTTGGAAACAGCCCAAATGCCCATCAACTGATGAATGGATAAAGATGTGGATTTTTTAAGAATAAAATAAAGTACTACTCTGCCATAAAGAAGGATAAGCTTGACATATTTTTAGCTAAATGGATGCACCTGAGACCATATTCTTACGTGAAATAAATCAGACACACAAGTGTAAATATTGCATTGTGTCTCTGGTGTGAGAAACCAAAAGTGTAAATAGGGACCAAATTTTAGAATAAATATTGGGAAATGGGAAGAAAATGTTCAAAAGAAGTGGAGGGGAGGGAGGAGAAGGGACAAAAGAAAAGAATAGAAGGAAAAAATGGAAGCAAAGCTTTTATAAATAAGGAGAGGAAGAAGGATTGAAGGAAGGAGAGAGGAATGAGAAAAAAAGAAGCAAGATACATCATGTACAGGTACTAATTCTCTATGATGAATGTCATTATGTATAGCTAAAATGCAATTATAAAATAAAAAATGCAAAAAAATGTAAACACCTTTTTGTACCTAATATCCAAAGAAAAACAAGAAATACTCTGCCACAGGGATGAAAGGTGACCAGAGAAAGCTTTTTGCCTTCATGATTCAGTGAACAGTCAGAACTAGTTTAAATCTTCTAGTTTATTCCTTCTTCAAGGCAGTAATCTTTTGCTGTTCTATCCAAGGCACCAGAAGAGAGCCTAGAAAATACACAAATACTTACTGGATAAGCAAATAAACATTTCTGAATGAGGCCAGAAGGTACATGGGACTTAATGGGAAAAATCTAGATTATTCAAGATTATTCTAGACATTATTGTGTCACTAAATTAATATCAGCAGTTGACTTTCTTCTAGCTTCTGTTTGTTGCATGACAAAACTCTATCTTCCCTATTTGGTGTGTTGTTGCTTGAAGGTATGTTGTTACTTGAAGCCCAAAGCATTCCTTATCAATGACACCACTCTGTGCACTATACTCTGTAAATCAGGTACATAAAAATAGTCCTTGTGGTACATGGGGAATCTGTAGGGTGATGATATTAGTCCATGTCCTGATAGGCATGGCAATCTTCAATATCTTGGTAGAAGTTGAAGTATACATTTTTTAAAACTCAGTAGATTAATATTGATTTGTGTGTTTATTTATATCTAAATTTTAATTCAAAGATGAAGTTGCAAACAAAAACTAAGTTCTAAGTAATGATATGCATGTAGAAGTTTTCACTGGAAAGCCTGCAGTTCTCTGCAATTCATCTTGAAATACATCAAAGATTAACAAATGTGTTGATGGATCAACAGAAAGATTAACAGGCAATAAAGCAAGTTAATAAACTATAAAAGAGGTTAGTATGTTCACCTTCAGATTTGTTCAATTTTGCCTGCCTTTTCTTATAAATACTTGTGCCAGACCTGGAGGAAAACATGGTTCTGAAATTTTTACTTATGAGAATGAGTAATTACCCGACTGGGAGTAGAAAAGGTGGCCTGGAGGACATCTCCTGAAACTGTGTAGCAATTGTGATACCAACCCACATGAAAAAAAATTCTCTATGACAATCTTTTTTTTAACTGACAAAGAAAATACTAAATATTCCTGGAAGCATGAGCAGCAATGACAGTTTAAAATGGAGAAAAAATAGAAGTAATAAAGAAGAATGTATTCAGCTATATAGGATTAGAATAGAAAAGTGATGAGAAAGTATTTGTCCTGAATAAAATACAACTGTATTACATGTCTGTGATTATTGCATGTGTGACACATCTTACAAATATTAGAGAAATGCTATTAAAATTTTCTAAAAGTCATTACCATGGTGTAAAAATCTAAGGGAAGTCTCCAAAGAGCAAGCCCTCAGCTCCACCTAAGAATATCTCTTACAAAGCATTCCTCACCTAATACAGAGTGCACTTGCCCGGGTCTTCTCTTACTGAGAATGCACTCAATTACAAAAAGTAGAGAATGAGCACAGAAACAACAGTTAACTGTGTGTGTGTGAGAGAGAGAGAAAGAGAGAGAGAGAGAGACATCAGTTTGGAAAGCAGAAGAGAGGGTAAGATGTCCTGGGCCCCTCTATTGCAAATACCCCTCTCTGGGGCATGAAGCCATTTGCTCAGGAAGAATTTATAGTACACATTAAATGAAACTTCAGTTCTCATGTTTTGTTTTTAAGTAAAACATTTAATGATCCATATACTTTTAAAATTCCAGACAGGGAAGAAGATAAGTCATACTATCTCCCACCCCTTCAATCTACATAGCAAGTCTGGTGTCCCCAACTGTGACGCCAGCCTTTTCTTTGGCCACTGACATTCTCCTTACACCGCATCTCTGGTCAAAAAGAAGACCTGGACAAAGGACATCACTGCAGCCACGAACCCTGATACTAAGTTTCTTTCACAACAGCTGAATTAAGAACATGAATTTTTGAACTTTTGGAATTTTCTAACCTCCTCTAATCATTAAAAGCAACACACTTTTTAAAAAACTTCATTTTACTTCAAGTTGATATTGTTGATACTCTTTCAATTGTTTTTGCTATCTCCTCTTGATTTTAAAATTAAAATTTTAGCTATTTTAGCTTTGAGTGAATCCCTTTAATTAAATTCAAAATAAAACTTTTCCATAAATTTTTAGATCAAACACCTTCCTTCCTTCTCCAGCTACAATTTCCAATCTTTTCTTTGGAGAGAAGGAGATCCAAGAGGAGAATCTCAAAGATGCTCCTACACAAAATGTACAGTTCTGTAACTTAATTTAGCTACTTTTCAAATTCAAGTATATCAGGATCTTGACTGTAATATAAACTGTAAATGTGGAGTAGGTAAAAATTCACTTAAGGACAAATTCTCAGTCTTCATGGAGTAGAACACAGTATGTTAAGGTAGCATCTTTAGCAGAAAAACTGAGATTCCAAGCAAAAACATCTTATCTATGTCACATTTAAGTGCATTAAAGTACTGAAATCTGAATTCGTGAATTGACTGAGGAGCACTGTCTCCACAGGGAGATGAGCTGACATTCTGAACCCGGATTCCACAGTGAATATCTGATGCCAGAGTCCACGATTTCTACCACCTCATTTCGTCCTAGGTCTTGGACATGCATACAATGGCACAAAATCAGAATGAGTACAGATTCACCCCTAAAGTGGGAACTCTCAAGGAGAAAAAAAAAAGGAAAGGAAAGGAAAGGGAAAAAAAGACAAAAAGTGTTGCACATGACTAACTGGAAATAATCACATACTCTGGAAACCACAATTTTAAAGAGAAAAGGAATTTAGGGTCAGAAACATAGCTCAGCAGCAGAGCATCTGCCTGGCAAGTGTGAGGTCGTGTTCGATTCACGGTACCAAACATGGAAAGAAAGAAAGAGAGAAAGAAAGAAAGAAAGAAAGAAAGAAAGAAAGAAAGAAAGAAAGAAAGAAAGAAAGAAAGAAAAAAGAAAGAAAGAGGAAGGAAGAGAGACAGAGAGAGAAAGAGAAAGAGAAAGAGAGAAAGAAAAGAGGGATTTTCTTGCTGCCTTACCAAGATTATAAATCCAATTCTTAACTTACAGAAACCTAATGTGAAATTTAAGCATCAGAAAAGCAGCATCATAAAGAACAAGCCAAAAATGAATCCCCCAAAAAATATTTTCTGGTTTCCTACTCCTAAGATATCAGGAGTACATAATCAGTAAAGGTTGAGAAACCAGGTTGTCCTCTTTATACAGTCGACCTTTGTCCTCCAGGAAATTACCAGATACCAAAATAGTTACTAGACAAAGTAAGAAGACAAAAACAGGTTATAAAACTCTACAGCAGGCAAGAAAGCAGCATCCATTGTACTGCTAATCAGAACTTTGATGAGTATATTTTATTTTTCTCTCTTTAGTACTATGCTATGTTTCTTTAAAAAATAATAATACCTAAATAAAATGTGCTGCACTTTTTACTTTTGGAATCCTGACCTTTGGAGTAGATAACATAGTCCTTTGTCAAAAGAAAGCAGACTCCTTGAAGGGCATCCATCTTTAAGAGAGTGGGCTTCGGCCACAGAACAGAGGGGCCTCCCACTGAAAATGACGATTTGTGTCCCTAAAATGAGGACATGCTGATATATTTTAAACACACTTGCAAATATGTTCCACCTAATCTTGGGTTCACCCAACAATAATATCACCCAGCTCTCCTCCTGACCCTGCAGTGGTAAGTGTACCTGTTAAGAAAGCTGTGCTAGGGCAAACGGGACCAAACCGATACAGGACAGCAGTAGACGTGAACTGGGAGGAAGGAAAACACCGTGTATTAGCATCCACGCCTCTACCTGCAAAGGTGCAGCAGGAGACCAGGTCATTTTGTCCAGCAAAAAGAGTAGTCTTTCCTCTTCAAAGAGAAGCTATGCTTTGTGGAGTAAATATGTTATAAGGCCAAGATTCCAGAGGAAAAACAATGCTTTTCCTGAGTGCTAGGAAACAAAGTGATTCTGACCAAGGAACCTGGCTGACTCTTGTTTGAAAGAGGAGAGCAACAAATAAGGGAGCAATAATAATAATAAAAATAAAAATCCAAATAAGGCAATCAAATTCCAATTTCATGAATTCAGATGTTGGAGAATGGAAAGATTTTCTTTTTTCTGGGAAGGTCATTGTGAATCTGACCTTGAGACCTGTCACCGTGGAGCTCAGGGGACACCACTGTGGAAACCTGGAATCCCAGAGCGCCTGCTCTCTAAGCTAACAGCCTGCCGGCCAGCTTTTATGTGTGTGCTTTTTGCTTAAGGCCTTTTTCTCCTTTTCCCTATGACTTTTATAAGTAAAAACTCTCTTTCCTGTAAATTTCCTAACTGTGTAGACTCTACTGCCTTGATAAGAGTAGCCAAAGCAATATAAGCCCTCTCATTACTAATCAGAATGCCTTCAATACAGTATGCATGGGTGTTTATGGAATTGAACTTTGTTTAATCGACGTCTGTGTAAAGCAAATAAATGTAAAAGCTGTTCATCAGGGCCCAGGTCATTTCTACTATTTGATTTTGAGCAAGATTCACTCCTGCTGTAATCTTAAAAAGTTATATTCATGATTATTTATGTAAGTGACGTCTTTCAAAGGAAAATATCTAAAATGTGGGAAAATGATAGCCGTTTTCAGAAACCTTACTCTGTCCCACATTCTCAACCTTCAACAATTCTTTCCCACCACACTGCTTACAGAAATATTTTTAACATTTTTCCCTGTGGCAACTACTGGTGTTGTCTCAGGACTCCAACCCAACCGTGTAGAAATGTACTTTACTTCCACCAGAGGCAGGAAAAGCTAAGGACTCCTCAACCTGTGGCATAGCTATGGTCCCATCCACTATCTGGTGTCACCAAGTAGGTGAATCTACACGTGACTTCGGTAGGAGGTGGGAAGTCAAATCTATGCTTGTGCTGCTTCCTTACCTTGAAGAGCTCAGCCTCATAAGGTTTTCATTTTCCTGTTGCAATAGAAATGAAGGACAATTGTCTGGTTCTTAACATTGTGAATGCCAAGAAGCATGGATTGTGTCTGGGCAGTACAGTTCTGGAATAAATAGTTGTGTGACTGTTTTTCTGTTGTGGGGATGCCAGCTACCTTGATGATCAGTACCTGGCACTGTTCTGATTTATTACAGGCAGGTCTGCCATGACCTTTGTAGTGACCTTCAAATTATGTCACCTAGTTATTCCCTGTTTAGACTCTAAAACACATTCTATATTTGCCATCTTTTTCTTTTTATAGTTTCTTAAACTTATAAAAAATCACACAAGTTAAAAGGGAAAAAAAATTCTGAGCTTAAAATTTCTGAGAAAGTTAAGGCTTTATAGCCAATCTAAGCATGAACAACTGTTGCGTGGAATTTTTGCAATGAACCATCAAATAGGAAGTACAGGTGCAATGTAAAGAAGTGCTCACCACACAGGACACAATAAGCCTTTCCTTAGATCTTAGGAGGAGGATTGAGAAGAGGGCAAGAGAGAAGGTCTCCAGACTCGAGGTACCTGATTCACAGTGCAGAATGAAAAATAAAATCCTTCAGGGGAAGAGAGAAACACGCAGATAAGTCAGACTTGAATTGAATTGGCCAAGAGCGGAGCTGGTCCTCTCTTCTAACTCAGGAACACAGCCAGTCTCTTAGAAAAGTCCCACATTCAGCACAATATTGCATTCAACATGCAAGTGTTAGAGGAACAGTAGCTGAGAGCAGGTGGGTACTTGGACAACTAGAGTGATGTAGAAAGAACAATCAAGAATTCTTAGCTTCTCAACCATCACCAGCTAAGGGAGCAGAAATAGTAGGAGATGAGTAGGAGATGAGGTAGAAAATGTCTGCAGTCAAGAAAAAATAGTTGCAAAGTTGAGGGTTTTTTCAGTTGGAGACAAAGGCAATGAGCCTGCCACACATTAGCAGACAGCAGCTCAGTAAGTTCAGTGAATAGGTACGTCCCACAGGGACAAAGACTGAGTCCAAAAGTCAAGCAGGACTAGAAACCTCAAGTAGATGCCAACAAGATTATATGTACCTGTCCTAATGCTGGAATAACACAAATAAGGTCCCCTAGGAAAATAAGTCATCAAAGAGTGGTAGAAGGAGTGAAAAGGAAACATTAGAAATACGTAAAAGGATAATATTGAGAATATCCATTAAAGTAACTAAGGTGAAAAGTATATAGTGACTGTACTATTTAAATTGAATTAAAAGCCGGGTGTGGTGGCGCACACCTTTAATCCCAGCACTCAGGAGCCTGAGGTAGGAGGAGCGTTGTGAGTTCGAGGCCGACTTGGGCTACAACACGAGCACAAGGCTGGCCTGAGCTACACAGTGCGACTCTGCCTCAAAAAACCAGAGCCGGGAGTTTGGCACAATGGCTTACGCACCTGTCTGGCAGGCGCGAGGTTGTGAGTTCAACCCCTGGTGCCGCTAAATAAATAAATAAATAAATTGAATTTAAAAATCTCTGGCTGAACTAAAAGTATGAGAAGATGAAAGAAGGGATAAGTTTTCTGGTCAAGAAATACTCAGAGATTCAAGGACAAGCTAAGCTTAATTATAGAAAATTGAATTAGTTTTTTAAAAAATATCAATTGCTATGTATAAAATTTCAGTCTTCCTGTAATAACTACAATTTATTGAGTTCTTCACATACCAATCACTGGCCTAATTAAATGTAAAGGACATTATTTCATTTAATCTTCATGTAATCTAATTATCTTATTTTATAGGTCTGGAAAATGAATCCAAAAAATTTTTTTTTTTTTTTTTTTTTTTTTTTTGTGGCACCGGGGATTGAACTCACAACCTCGCACCTGCCAGACAGGCACTTGAGCCACTGAGCCAAACTCCCGGCCCTGGTTTTTTGAAGCAGGGTCGCACTGTGTAGCTCAGGCCGGCGTTGTGCTCGCATTGTAGCCCAAGCCGGCCGCGAACTCACAACGCTCCACCTACCTCAGCCTCCCAAGTGCTGGGATTAATGAATCAAAAATATTAAATAATGTGGCCAAGAATAAACATAATTATATGTAACATAAAGATATCATAAAGCCATATCTATAGCCAAACAAGTATATCACAAATTATCACCAGTGAATAATCAGCCACTTCAAATGTTTTCTTCCTTCGTCATCTATTTGGAAGTCAGATACTATATAGACAGACAATAATGATTGTTGCTTGCTCTGTATAAATGAAAGGAAGAAGAAAATTCACTCATCAAAGCTGAGATTGTTTTTCTGTTTCTAGAGTCTGCTTTCATTGCCTTACTCTTGACACTGCTTCCAGCTTCGTGAACACAGCCAAAGAATAGGGAGGAAACCCAGGTGTTTGTACCTAAATAAATGATGGCTATAAAATAGACATGTTCCATGTCATCTTCTCTGGCTAATTCATCTAAAAAGGATTGTCAACTCTGAATCCTGAAGCAAAAATTGCAAAATCAAGTCAGTCATTATTTTAAGAATTCTAACGCAACATGATTTTAGTGTGGCATACAATGACATAACAGAACTTGCCTGGGGCTTTATTTATTTATTTATCCTATCTTTTGAGACTAGGCCTGGATGCACTATTTTTCAATGGGCACAGTTGGAATCCACTCTATCATTTCTATTGCTTCCCAAGACCCTGAACGCTTTGCTCGCAGCCCTTTGACCACACCACACAGGTTCTAACAGAATACACAGCCCACTCTGGCCACGGCCTGCCCAGTCCTGACATCCAGACTCCATTCTCTTCCTCTGCCCATCAGGCGTCCCAGAGGCTGAAGTAGCAGCCACAGGCACCTGCTCTCCCTCTAGCTTGAGAGCTAGAATTAGCTCAGGCCTGACGGGGGCTCAGAAACCACGCTCCTCCCAAGCCACAGAGCACCAGCTCCAGTCTAATTACTTCACTGAGAACTCACAGGCCAGCGTCACTGAGCAACTTCCGAATGGTCATCTTCATCACTCGTGCTCCCTTTGCCAGACTGCTGAGCTGACAACAGCCTCAGAGCACCAGAAACACCTTCCACTGCAGCCTCTGGGTTGCAGTCCACATCTATTTCATTCATTAAAATATCAACAATTGCTCAGTCCCTTCTGTTTGCTTCTGTATATGTATACAGTAAAAGAAGCACTCACAAATGCTTATTGAATGCATGACTTAAGCAGGAAAATCAAGGATAACCATGTGAAAACTGACTTAACTTTACAACAGCATTTCTTCAACCTAACAAATGCAATGGAATGATACTCAATGATTCTGAAACTTAGAGGTGTGAAAGAAGCCACTGGGAGGTTTGTTACAATGCAAGTTGTGATTGGGCCTGAGCTGCACGTCTTTGAAGCACTTAGATGATTCTGTTGGCTCAGACCACACCTTAGCGAGTCCTGCTCTGCTGCAACAATTGCTTTGACTCTTATTAGAATCTTAGTGAGCTTCTCAAGTCATCAAAATTTATCAATGATTAATAAAATCCTACTTATGTCTTGGCACATAACAAGTAGTCAGTAAATAAACATCAAAACAGTATTTTAACCAGGAAGAGAATAAATCTGGGTTACATAAAGGACAGGAAACTTCCTAGTCCCTGAACAAAAAAGTTCACAAGGAAAGTCTTTTTAGTCTCATGTGTTGATTGCTTTCTAGAACTTTCCATAAGGTAAATGAGTATGGTCACCTCTGCACCATGGCTTAAACCTTTAGTTATAAAATGTGCCCAAAGTTCTTTGCTAGATAGAAGAGAAAAGGAAATGGAAAAAAGTAGTTAAAATCCAATCACTAGCCCATGTACTAATGTTCCATGTCAGTTTGCCTGGGCCAGGAGATGTTCAGGTATCTAATTTAAAATTTCTCCATATCTATGTCAGCAGGTTTCTAGACGAGGTCAGCATTCACACTGGCGGACTAAGCAGATGGGCCTCCCCAGGTGGTGGCATTACACAATCCTCTGGGAGCCAGAATAAAACAAAAGGCCTCTCTCGGGGACCTGGCTGCTGGTGGAAGGACCAAGTCCGGTCCCTGTTGCTCCTGGTTCTCAGGGTTTCAGACTGGTGTCTGCACTGCTGAGGCACCATCCTTTTTCAAGCATTTGAACCTCACCTCCAGCCTTCTTGGACCTCCAGCTCATAGATGGCAGATGGTGGGATTCTCATCCTCCCTAATAAAGGGAGTCAACACCTTAAAAACTATATGTGTGAGTATCTGCCTCTGTATGTGTGTGCATGTACACACACACATGCCACATACAAATTATTTCAATTTCTTTATTTGTGGAAACCCTGAGTAATGTAGCCTAGAAGAGCTTTTAAGTTTTAATATTTGTTGTAAATAAGGAGTAAGGAGATAGGAGTAAAACTGAGTTTGTTTAAACAGAGTAAAATGACTGATGAAGTTGATTGTAATTTTCCAGAAATGAAAGAGTTTGAGACAGAATGAAAGGAAATGAGATACTCCCATACAATAATTTCAAAGCATGAATTTGGAAGAAGATAGTCATGTGTCCAGTACTATTAGAATTCTTTTTTTTTTTTTTTTTTTTTTTTTTTTTTTTTTTTTTTTTTTTTTTTTTTTTTTTTTTTTTTGCGGCACCGGGGATTGAACTAGAATTCATATTGTTATACAGGGTTTCTATAAATTAAATAATGATATAAAAGTTTCAACTTAACCTTTATTTCTTGACCATAAGTATTTAAAACACCAATCATGCTCAACTAGGGGCTAGCACTGAGCTGGACTCTTAATAAAGATCTGGTAAATATATAACCTAAAATGCAGAGACTTGAGTTGGTCAGACTCCCAAGTTCACAACAGAATCACTACTGTCCATACAAGGCTCATCTCTTGTTTCATTTTATTTTTCTTCCTTCTTTCTCAATCTGTTCCACCACATACACCCCTGTAAGAGATCACTCTAATGAGTTTAACATTTTTGTTGGATATGTAGGTATATTTTAAATATGGTACTATTTTATTGTGTGGTTTTCATTTTGGGTTTGTCCAAGTAAATAACATAATAGACCTTAATTTTCTCTCTCAACACTACATTTGAAAGATCTATCCACATAAATATATCTTTAATTTTTACCTCTGTGAGAATCCACAATACTTCATCCATCTGTTCCCCCAGAGATAGATACCTAGGTTATCAACCACACCCTGCCACACAAATACAGTCACCCTGATAGTTTTATGCATGCCTTCCTAGCAACCAGAACACAAGTCCCACGGGAGGGAAGGAATTGTCACAAAACCTTTACACAATAGATTAAACTGTCCCCAGATTGTTCTCCACATTAGCTCGAGTCTCTAAATCTACAGCTTTTATTTGCCTGTTTCTCCATTGCTTCTCTATTTTTTAAAACTTCTTTTGTACTGCAGATATTGATCCCTTGTCAGTTTTTGGTTTCTCAAATGATTTATCCCAGTCTGATCCATTGAACAGAAATTTATAATTTTTATAGAAATTCATCATTTTTTCTTATGTCTTATGCATCTGAAGACTCAATTAATCTTCCATAAATCAGAATCATCAAGATATCTGGTACATTTATATTTACTTTATAGTTTTACTTTTCACATTTAAGTCCATAACTTACTTAAATTGTCGCCTGTTTTCCAATATTGTTCGATGAATAAATAATCCTTTTTTTCCAAGATCGGGTATCATGGGCTCATATATACATGGATTTGTTTTTGAGTACTCAGTCATGTTCCATTTATTTGACTTTCTTATGTTTCAAAACAGATTGATATTTTCTGAGATAAACTCTTCTACAATGTGATTTTTTTTTTTTTTAGTGGCTGGACTCAGCTTCCAAACAAGTATTCTGTAACTTTGTATGTATACTAATAAGTGAGAGCCATTTAAAGGTGATTCCTTGAACTATTTGTAGCAATTAGTATCTCCTCTATAGGCTTAATTTTCAGCCTGCAGAACAGAGTTTATAGCAAGCATAGACTTAATTTCGACAGAAGTAGGTGTCCCTCTATCCCTAGAAGATAAATTAGAGTTGGTCTAATCCAGTCACAGGAACTATATTGTCCTCTATCAGCGATAGCTTGGGAATCTGTGTGACTCAGTTCTCACCAAAGAGAAGTGATTTGGCACATTCTGTGGCGTCCCCTGCCTCAAGGTACACATAACCTCAGGAAGGAAAGGCCTATGGCTCTTTCTTTAGTTTCTGAATCAAACTGGGTTTATTGCAATAATACAAAACTGATTTAATGTTTGAAAATCAATGTGATTCACTACACCAAAAGATTAGTACAAATCATGTGATCATCTCAGTAGATGCAGGAAATGATTTTAGTAAATATTTATTCATGATAAAATTGTTGCAATACTAGAAATAGATAGGAATAGCTTATTGTGTATAAAGGTATCTGTGACTCTCACTGCTAACCTGGTGAATGGTAAAAAACTAAAAGCTTTATCTCTGAAAAATGAGGACAAGATATAGATATCTGCTGTCACTCCTTCTAACCACCATAGTCCTGACTATTGCAATAAAGCAAGGCAAGAAAAAAGGAAGAAAAAAGATTGGAAAAAAATCCAGAAACTTCCATTTTTCTCAAACGACATGACAGGCATGTAAAAAATAGAAGAATCTACATTAAAACTGTAAGAAGTAATGCATGAGTTAGGAATAATCAAAATATACAAAATATATATTATGTCTCTATAGCAGCAACAAACAGAATTTAAATTTTAAAAATCTAAATAGAAAGAACATTTATAAAAATATCTGACAGCTTGAAAAAAGTCTAAGAAAAACAAAAATCTACAAAATATTGCCAAATAAAAAAAGAAATTCTAAGTAAATAGAAGTATGTGTTCATATATTGCAAATCACCATTGGAAAGATACAGATTTCCATGGTTGAGCTATAAATGCAATAAAATTCCAAACAAAATTCCTACAGGTATGTATGTGGAGACTAACTCGAATGATATATTAAAATGATCAGTAATAGCTAAGAACTCATGAAGAAAAATGTATTAGAAAACTTCCACTATGAGGTATAAAGCTACATTAGTTAAAACAGTGACATATTGGTACAAAAATAGAGAAACTCATGTAATAAAGTAGACAGTCTACTACAAGATAGCAGAATAGGAATTCCAAGAGCCCCTTTCCCTCCATAGAGACATTAACTAAACAATAGGAAGATCAATTCCCTCTGTCCAAAACCAGTTTAGAAAGTCCTGTCATGAAACCAGACACATCAAAGCCAGCAGGAAAACTGGTGTTGCTGATTTGGCATTGTCCCTCCTGGTCAACAGCATAGCATGGTCAGGAAAAAACTCCTAGCTCTCAGATTTTCATGGAAAGCAGAGAAAACTGAAACATAAATCTAATATTCAGAATTCTCAGGGGACTGCTGAGGTATTGTGATTGCTTTGCCTGAATCTAAGTGCTGATCAGAAAGGGTATCACCTTAGCAGCAACTGAGAACACATACTGTGATCTGAAGCACTTAGTGCCATAGCCTCTTCCCCATTTCAGTGAAGAATGAATGGAAGAAAACTCTCAATTCTGGACTTCTCCCTTGATCAAAAGTGTTGGAGTATGTAGCCAATGCTCTGGCTTTTGGAGAAATACCCGACAGAACCATATCCATCTCGCTCTGCATCAGTGTTGATAGTCAAGATGCCTGAGGGCCACTAAAAATAGAAGAGAGCTGGGCAAATTGTGGGTTCTTCCTTGGCATAGTGAGAGCTGGGGAGAGGGGGCTGGGGCTGGGACAGTGTGGTGGCTTCTCCCTCTGGGGAACAGGGAAGAATAAGGAAACATATGTCTAGTGTTTGGACTTTTCAGAAAGATCTTGAAAAAGGAGAACACAGAGACCAGACTAAGATGACAGAGCAGGAATCATGGAGACCCTCATTAGCTTGGCAGTCAAAGAATGGCTGCTAATACCCATCTCCCAATATTGGACAGTGTGGCAAAAAGACTCCATCTCTTAGTGCATAGGACAATAAGTGCAAAACTTTGCCATAGAATTCAGTCCCGGGCTGGTGAACTGAAATCAAGAAAATTCCAATGGTCCCTATCCCCCGGCCAGCTCTGGTAAATAGCTTAGGCCTCCTCTGGTGCCAGACAGAGCCTGGACCTAGTGGAAGGAGCTGTATTCCAGCCAGATCCCCTCTGACTGGCAGCAGCAGTCTCAGACCATGAACACAGCACAGCAGCAGGCAGGCTGTACCCTAGTAACACAGACATTTATCCTGCCCCTGGGTGCACTGGCCCAAGATGGAGATTGTGAGGATGGACTACTATTTTTAGGCACTAACCCAGTCTATCCTGAACACATCAGCTATGGATTTGTGACAAATGGGGCCATGGAAACCTCTGGGGCTTAAATAATGGTAGCACACAAAAAACTGACTCATGGAAAACCTGAATTTAAGACACCATCCAGTGATGAAATAGTAATGATGACCATAGGTGCAAAGAAAATAAGCAGCATGCTTAAAATTTCTGGAAAGATAGGCACAAACTAATCCAGATAAAAAGACTGGAATAAGCACCTAAACACTCACTGTACCAGTATTGTATACCAATAAGCATAAAGAACTTTCATGGAAATATGACATGAACTAACAGTCTGCAACTGA
>RJWM01016983.1:0-44302 GCA_004363535.1 Dasyprocta punctata | reverse complement strand
AAAAAAAAAAAAAAAAAAAAAAAAAAAAAAAAAAAAAGAAAAAGAAAAAGAAAAATAATAATGAACAGAGTAAAGCAAAATAGTGAGAACTACACTGGGCCTCGAAGACAAGACAAAAGAGAGTCCCCCATATTTGCCACACTGCCCACTGTCATCCTCCAAAAAGATGCTCAGGCTGCCGATCAGAGGCCTGCAAAATCTACGAAAAAATACCAGCATTTAGTTGCTCAATGTTTCTTAGTTGCTATCAATTTACCCAGACCTCAGAACCAGCAGGTTGCTTACTGGCGGGAGTGGGGGTGGGGGTTGTAATGTCCTTGATTTCAAGCCCGAGGGCCAGTGCCGCTCGGGCCCAGTGGGTTGTTGCCCAGATGGGCCCATTCTGGTTCTCCTCCGGGGGTCCATGCAGGGCCCAGGCACCCGGAAGGCGGATCAGTTCTCTCTTGATGTGAGCCGGCCCCACGAGGGCCCAACAGGTGGTGGCCTGGATGGGCCCATTCTGGTTCTCCTCTGGGGGTCTGTGCGGGCCCGGCAGGTCTACATTATTGATGTTATTCTAACTGATAGCTTTGAGATCAAGGGTTAATGAATTTCAGACCTACTGTTATTGGGCCAGAATTAATTCTAAATTCATAGAAATCTTCTTAATATTTGTGCAGATGTACTTGCAATCACAATTGATTTGAACTGTTCGTTCTTCAACTCTGAGTTCATCCCTGCAATTGTTTGAAGAAGTTTTTCTAGGTAAACACCTGTGTAAATAGACCAAGGGCCTCTTCACCAGTGTTGCTTATCTTACAATTGAAAACAAAACAAAACAGCATAAATGGTGGCAAATCAGATATTGTGCCACTGCACTGTCTTTTCAAGCTGGTGTTCTGTTTTCAAGCTGGATTGCATGTGGTAGCATTAACAAGCAAAGTGGATAGTCTGGATATAGGAGAATCCAATTGATAGTCCTTCTCATTCTTCTTCTTTCATCTTTTAGGGACTATATTTGAACCTTTCTGGTAAGAAAGTGAGCACAGTCCAAAATTAGAGTTTGGTGATCATCAACCAAGTAGCAACACTGGAGCTAATAATAACTCGGTCACCTTAGAATTGTGCTGATCAGCTCCAGACACTAACTTGCTATATCTTCAATAATCTTCTTTTCTATTTTCTTTTATAAAAAGACAAAAATATTTCCTTAACCAAGTAACAAGACAATAACAATAGCTATTACATGGTACATCATTTTCAAAGTAGTTACTCAGTATAAGATATAAACCAAAAAGTTTCTTACAAAAAAGAAACAAACAGATAATAGTATGTACTTTCTTTACAGGAACCTGTGATAATCTTATCCCCATGTGATACCCTGTGCAGTTACCATACTCACTGCACATCACACAACTACTGAAAAGCAGTCAGGATTTGGTCACATGTGGTCTCATTGCAGAATTTTTTTTCTTTATTTCTGTACCATATCATCTGCAGCTAGGTTTACTTGTGCCATCCTTAACCATGACATTTCTCTGCTCTTGGTGACAACTTATTAATTGGTAAAATGAGGAAATAGTTTGGATAATCCATAAAATTCCTTCCAAGAGTCTAAGTCAATGTTGTCATAATAAAAATCACAGGAGGGCATGCCATACATGAGAGTCCTGTTCTCCCCTCTGAATCCTGCAGTGGGGCTGCTCAGTGAATAAGAGCAGCTGTGTGCCCTTTCTCCTTTCTGTGAGCATTTGATGCAAAGTGAAGTTTATTGGACTCCAGAAAAACATGCTATCTGTACAGTAGGACTTTTCTGTACTCTGAGGAAATTCCTCTTTATTCCTTTGTAATTTTCTTCTCAAATTTGAGTTTTCTCTCAGTACTGTCAGAATCAAAAGGTTTATAGCAAAGGGAAGGGTAATTGTGGAGGTCACTGTTAGTCATCCAGGAATGTCTATATTTAACACTTACTACAAGTGAATTCTTTTTAGATACTTTGGTCTCCTTATCTTCATTAGAAGACTATCTCTTCAAAACTCCAACCTAATACTGAAAGTTATATGACAAAATTTCACGTAGTCTCTGTGGTCTCTATTTCAACCTCCTTGTATAGAAATTTAGTCAACACTGTTTCAAACAGTCCAAAGAAATCCCAGTCACGTTGTATGACTAGAGAAAGGTATTCACATTTAAGAATTTCTGTTTCTCTGAGAAGGAACCTTTCTGAACCTTCTCACAGTGTCCATAATTTCTGTTTACAGCACAGACTGTCTGCAGATATGAATGAAATAATGACTGTTTCCTGCTGAAACACACACTCCCATCCACATGCAGGTTAGCATACAGTTTCAGAAATTCATAAGCACCCTCAATCATGTGCAGTTAATTCCTAGAATTCAAAAGTTTATAGAATTACTTCCCACATATGCACATTTATTGGTCTGTAAATTTAGAGGTCTTAGATCAAGAGATGGATGTCTCTATCAGCAAAAACAGTAAAAGTGTTTCCAATACTTAGCTGTAGCTGCCACCTGGTTATGTGAGACATTATCAGACTACTTGACCGTCAGCCAAAGAAAAAGAGTTTCCATTGTGGCAGAGGTATTAATGTGAATTATGAGGTGGTAGGATTGCTCTCCCTGCATGACACAGTCAGGTAGAATTATATTTATAGCAGACAGATAATTCCCTTGGGCATCTCTCAGTGCTGTCATGGCCTTTTGTAAACTAGGAAAATATTGGCCTAATAACCATACTAACCAATGTTTCATAGACATACATTTGGAGCAATGATATGTCACTTAGACTAGTAGAAGTGACCAGTAGGGAAATCTAGATCAATATCAGAAGTTAGAGATGATTACTACTAGTTATGGTTCAATAGCAGGATTAGAGAATACAGTTCATTCACTTTACCTAGGAATTCTCTAACAAGTTGGGTTTACTCAGTGTTCTGAAGAAGCTACAGCAGGATGATGTGAAGTTACCGCAGGAACGACATGACTCTTGGTGGTAAAAATGGAGGACTGGAGTGGATGTTGCAGGTGCCTTGTACAGATATGTTTAATCAACTAATGCACCCATTATTCACCTGCTGGGAATGTTGGCCAAGATAATCTAGAGATGTCCCTCTAAGTGGAGAATTGTCTCAACCTCAAATCAAAGCAGCTCACCATGGAGGTTACTTTCCTTTTTCCTTTTTAGACAATCTTCAGCTGAGGACACTGATATAGTGACATTAAAGGTCAGTCCACTTGCCTCTTGGTGGAATTATCTGGGTGCAGATTATTCTCCAAAGCTTTCATGTGACACCATAATGCAGTTAGTCTCTAGGCAAAACCATTTGACTTACCATCCTTCCTTGCTTTATCGCACTCCATTTCCTACTCCTGAGAACTCTTTTGGACACACCACTTGAAGAAATTCTTAGGGAACCCTACTTAACATACCTTGTAGCTTCCATTCCTTAGGTCTTTGTAGGCACAATTCTTAGTATAACAAGAAAATGTTTAAAAGGAAAAAGAATATTTTGATGTGATGCTGATAGGTTAAATTATCTAACCCATCCTTCCATCTTTACAGATTCCAAAATTGAGACATCTTTAAATTTACTTCTAAGTCCTTTTCTTCCCTACTCCCTGACAACTTTTAATTCTAAGATAGTTTAAGGAGAGGTAGCTAAGGATATGCTAGGACACCACTTCACATTTAATATTCGGAGGACTTCCTACTTTCTATTGGGCATTGCTCTGCTCCATCCCCATTTTCCACTTCATATCATTATAATACTTCCTGTACTTGAGGTTTCACTTAGCTTGCCTGATGCTTTAAGTTTGCTCAAGATTGAGGTTTCTCAGTTTAGATGAGATTTGCTGGCATCTGTAGTTCTATCTCTAGCTCCCATTTCAGCAGTTAGTGTCTCGTTTTCACCATAGTGAGGAGACCAGTTTTCACTGATGTTAACTGCTTGTGTGCATATTTTGTTACCTGTTTCACCTCCTCTGAAACTGACCCATGTACCTTTTCTTGACCAAGCTAACAACTATCCTGACATTACATTTTTATGAAACGTTTGTCTTATGTGCCTGCCTCAACTTTCTCCAGGTGCCTTCTCTAAAGCCTGTTTCATCTCTACTAGCTCTACTTAGGTGTTAGATAGATACCCTTTGCATCTTTTAAATTTTTCTACTCAGCTTCTTATATAGCCATATATGAGAAGTTACTTAGCATCTCCTTAAATTCCTCATCCACAAATTAGACTAACAATTTACTAAAAGGAGCCAACAAAAATGTAGTAACAAAGCATTTAGATGAGTGGTTGACTTCAAACCACTTGATACTGTGAACTATTTATGTGAATTTGTTGATACAATCTGCCATGCAAATCTGTCAAGAAAAGACAAACCACTTAAGGATTTCAAGAAGAAAGAATTTAGCTCAGAGAGGATTATATAACTTGGAAGGAAATCAAGAAGACTTGGAAGGTCACTCCCTGCTAGCTTGCAGAATACATTGATGTGCAGGAATCACAGTGATACTGCTGCTTGTGGTCTTAGCTGCCAGGATCATGGAAGTGGGTGGTTATTACAGAGAGCAAGTGGAAAGACATTTAAAATATTTGTTTACCAACAAATAACTGGGATTTGTAGCTTCCTCTTTTCCTTATATTTTGCAGGTCTTATGTAAGTGCCTCATTAGTCAGACATAAGTATTGGATGAAGTGGAATATGGAAAATTTATCTTCTAGGCTTTCAGTCCCTGTGGCAGAATTGAGAGCTTTGAAATGCTGAGATGGTATAAAGTATCAGTACATAATATGTGTTACAGTTATGCTGTCACAAATACTTCCATTCCAGCTCTATCCTGGAATTTCAGGAATCATATAAAAAGAAATCCATTGAGAGATGTTAGATCTATTGGGCATCATTTATATCCAATATTGAGAGTTTATACCCAATATGGAGAGAAATTTAGTCTACTGTGTATCATAGCCTTCATAGAACATTTCGAATTATACACTCAGTTGAACTATCTGCATGGAGGAATGGACAAATTTCAAATTAGAGCCCAAACAATTCATGTTAATAAAGACATGCAGGGAGCTTGATAACAGACATTTGGAGGTAATTTTTTGACAAGTATCCCAAAGTAGCTAAAGAAAGTGAGAAACAGAATAGTATCTGGTGGAAGAGATGTTATGTCATATGCTGTCCTCACTAGCACTACACCCATCCCATCTCATCCCACTTGGCTCCATCATAGATCCATCTCTTTGTTGAGTTTAGGAATGACCTGTCAGTCCCAGCATTGCCTATACAGAGATTCCAAAGCAAGGTTATCAATCACAACACTAATGTTGAGAAGCAGGGGTAAGAAAGGCTAATTTTAAATAGCTCTTGAATTCCCAGTGGCTTACATCATGCCTGTCATGTGAAAGGTGCAAAAGTACATTTTTTAAAATGAATGAAAGAAGATTTAATACAGCTGTTACACTTCAGTGAAAAGGGTTCACACTTGTAGAAGAAGCTTATTTCATTGAGGGTTCTGACTACCCAGAAGAAAACTCCAAATGGCAATCAAAAGATATGTGGATCATGAACATGAAGTTAGAGATCACTAGCATAGGAACTTCATGGAGCCTGCTTGGCTACTCTTAAGCATCTTGTACCTTACCTGAAAAAAAAATGAGTTCAGAATCACTGAAAACATGTTGAGCAAATAAATAGAAACTTTCTAGGCCCCAAGACAGGAAGAAAATGCCTTTTGAGAATGATGAAATGCTATGCCAAATGTTCATAATAATACAAGAAGAGTGGGAGCTAAAGTTAAAAGGATCCTTGAAATACACCTACAAGTTATTTCATCAGTTCATATAGGGAATGAGCAAATGAATCCCTTTGTTTGGGTCACAGAAACTCATCTAGTCATATCCTTATCTGGTGCTTGAATTCACCTTTTGTGATTTTCAAAAAGGTATTGTTCAGCTGCTATTTAAATGCTTTCATCAACAGGGAGCACACTGCTATGTTATGCATTTCATTGCATTTATTTATTTATATCTGACATTTCCCTTATACTCAGCAGTGCTTCAATTTACTATCCTGTGATGTTTTATATTAATCACCTTTTTGTTTGTGGGACAAAAATACTTGACATTTGCAACTTAAAGGAGAAAAAGTTTATTTTGACTCACACTTACAGAGGTTTCAGTCCACGATCACCTGGCTTCAATTTAGGAGATTCATGGCAGAAGACAAGGAAGAAGAAAGCTGCTCATGTCGTGAAAGTCAGAAGCAGAGTGTTAATGGAAGGACTAAAGGAAAAATACGTACCCTTTAAAATCACTCCCCAGTGACCTACTTTCTATACCTACGCTAGTCATGGCAAACGTATGGCCTGTGTGCCACAGCAGGCTGTTTGTGTCATTGAAAGTTCTAAAATATTCGATATCATTGATGTAGGCCCTCACTCCTAATAGCTCATTCAGCTATACATTTATCAATGGATTAATGCACTGGATGAAGTTAAAGCTACCATGATACAAATACTCTTCCAAAAAGTGCCATAATGAATTTGATGACAAATTTTCGATAGCAACCACTGATATTCTCATCTTGTATTATTTCCATTACTGTGACTAAGAAAAGAAGAATTATTGCCAAGTTCTCTTTAACTTTCACTTCACAGAACACAGTACAATTGTAAGTGGTCAATTCGAGATAGCATATCTGCACAGGCTTTGAAACATTGTATTACACTGCTGTTTAAACCTGCAGACATGTGTATTCACACACACGTATTTGCATAACTTTGCATCAACCACAGGTACTCTGTATTAAAGTTTGGTCCTGGAAATACATGTTACACAGCAGGGTGATTCTTTAAAAAACTCTCAAATTCTAAAATAATCGCTGGTGTACAGCTTCACATTTCTTTTAGACTCATCAAGTATGTCATCCAAGAGTCAGATGAGGCCATGAAGAGAGGTTAATAAAATCTGTTCCTTTTATTAAAAGAGTATCTATAAGCAAAATACATAAAGTGGTATTCCATATTCTTTCAGAACAATAGCTAGAGTCCAACCTCCACCTTGTGGCACCAAATTCTTGCTCCTATGAATGGCAATACCACTTGCAGAGCTTATCAGAGTTGTGCTTGGTATCAAAAATGTTCCTCCAAAGTCTCATGAATTAAGTGGTAGGGCTTTTGAAGATGATGCGATCTTGGGCATTCCGTGCTCATTAGCACTTTAATCCATAGAAGAATGGGTGACTGAATGTGCTGTCAGAAGGTAGGGACTAGTTAGAAGAGCTGGGTCATTGAGAACATGACCTAGTAGAATCTATCCCCATTCTTCACTCCATCCTACTTCTCTGCTTTCTGGCTACCAGGAAACAAGCAACTTTCCTCCATGGCAGGCCCTTCCATCTCTGCTTTTGAGTCTGCCAACCATGGACTGAGTCTCTGAAATTGTGAGCCAAAATAAACCTCTCCTACTTTAAGTTACAGTTGTTTGGTATTTTATTTCAGCAATGAAAAAGTGACTAAAACAGATTTTGGTACCCAAAATGGGATTCTTGCTGTGATTACCTCACTATGTGTTTCAGAAGCTTTCAGAAATGCTTTGTTGGAAGAATTAGAAAAAATTTGCAGATTCAAAAAGAGAAACCTTAGGTAGCTAAGCTTGATGAGAAATCCTAGTCAAAAATCAGGAGACTAGAATACTGATATAAATACAGAGAGTAAAGGCCAGGTTTAGGAGGTTTCATTGAGGAACTTGGACTCCCTTGACAAATGAATTCAAGACCATGTATACTGTATTCTGGCAGAAAATTGATGTTTTATGCCCTTATGGAATACTGACAGTGAACTAATTAATCAGATGAAGGAAAATTCAAGGAAGCCCAGTGTTCAGGCTGGAGCATTGTATGGCCATTGTTCGATGATTTCAGTAAGATTTATAATGAGAGATTAGTCGAGGTTTAATCTTTGGCACAGGTAAAGCCAATTTTCTCAGCACCATTTATTAGAGAGGCTATCTTTCTTCCAGTGAAGGTGTTTGGCTCCTATATCAATTTTAAGTGAAAAAGTCTGGACACAAGTGTAAATATTATATTGTATCTCTGTGAGAAACTCAAAGGGTAAATAAGGACCAAAATGGAGGACAAATATTGAGAAGTAGGAAGCAAATGTTCAAATGGGAAGAGAAACAAGGAAGAGGGTAGGGGAAGGAAATGAAAAGAATAAAGATTAAAAATTTTTAAAAATTGAATGGAAGGATAATAATAGAAACAAAGTTTTGTAAATAGGGCGGTGGGAAATGGTTGAAGGGAATGAAGGGGACTAAGAAAAATAAAATTAAACCATATTATGTCCAGGTACAAATTCCCTAAAATGAATGTGATATCATGTGTGTCAAAAATGTACCAGTAGAAACTAATTTTAAAAAACTTTTAAAAATGTGTCTTTGAAGAAGATAAAGAAAAAAAGCCTGAAAACAGATTTATAGTGAAAATCAGGAGACAAAAGAACATTTGAAAATTTTTCAGTTTTACCAAAATAGCCTGGAAATTTGGAGCAAAGTTGAACATCATTGCTACAAAATTAGTATTAGAAAGAATCCAAATTATTTGCAAAAGGACAGAAGGAAAGATGTCTTGAGGGTATCTCAGATATTAGCATGATCCTACTCTTCACTAAGTCCAAGGTCATAAAGGTTAAAAGTAATCTCTTTCAAAAGACTATATTTTGAGAAAAGAGACCCCAAGTCCCCTGCTGGAGAATGACCACATAGGGAGGAATTTTCCCCTGATTCAGTCACAGTGCTTAGCTATACAAATATTCAGAAGACTCTGCAGCTGTGTTCTAAGGGGGCCCAACTACGGCTGGAACTGGTGGTAGATCTTAGTTTCAACCACGTGGTGCTGATTTTATAAGTATGCAGAATTCATGAGTTGTGGGAACAGGGAGGCTTTCACCTAGAATTCAGAAGAGGGCCTGCAAAGACTGGTAGTGTGCCCCTGAGAACTCAGTGTGGAAACTGTGAGGGTGAACCTGAAAGTGCAGTGAAGACCCCAGGAAATGCAAGAAATCTGAAATATCTGCTGAGGAAAGCTGCATGCAGTGAGGTAACTCACCCAAAGAGAGGTATGATGAGAGGTGATACTGCCAATCCTGTGGGGTTGGGGCCAGTCCAGGCCTTTTGGAGTTCACATCTCACTATAACAGAATGAACAAGCATACCAAATATTGTAAAACTGGATGAAAGTCTATAGTTTGGCTGTCAATCTTCTTTGGAGACCTAGACTATTTAAAATTATTACTATTATCAATAGTTTACACCATTAAAATTATTCATATGGACACAAATTACTCTATAACAATAAAGCAGAAGTGAAAGAAATACATCCAGATACCTGGTTTCACTAGAAGGCATTATGGACTCAGGGTTAGAACTGTGCTTCTTCTATTACAAAATCCAGACCTCTGCAAAATCTTAGGATATCAGCCAATTGCAGTAACAAAATCCATAAAAATCTGGTTTCAAACCCAAACTCTAGGACTTTCTAGCACAGTTTCTTAGTCCTACTTGGACTTATATTTCTTAGCATTAACAGAGTTTTATAAAGATGTATATTCCTTTGTCTAAATATGTGAACATAAGTACTCCATAAATTAAATATCTGTTATAATTTTTACAGTTTGTTTTTAATGATTTCTTCCATAAGATTAGAAAATTCTGGTTGATTTGATGTGTATAATTTACAGTATATTTTGCTATAATAAGGGAAAAAACATGGTATATTTCATTCACATTTCTGACAATCAGAGGAGTTATGATTCTAGAATCAGGAGTGGTAAATATCTAGATCAGGGATTCACAAACTATGAGACACTGGTCAAATTTGGCCAATGGTTTATTTCTATAAAGCTGTTTTGAATAAAGACATATACATTTGTCTATGCATTTTTATAGCTGTTTTTGTACTATGATGGCAGAGTTGATTTCCCGAAGAGGCCATATGGGTCTCAAAACATGAAGTATTTGCTATCTAATCCTTTGCAGAAACAGTTTTCTGACCTCTGAGATGACCAGATTATGAGCCAGTAGTATGCACAAAAATTTCAGAATACTTATATATGTGTGAAAATGTATCTGAAGAATAAAAATGAAATAGGGTAGTGGGGTTTCACGGTTTGGTGGAGGGACTGTGAATTTAAAGTTAGCAGACTTGAGTTAACTCCACTAGTACTGAATGACATTAGGTATTCCTTTAATTCCTTAAGGTTTCATTCTTTATCTGCAAAATGAAAGAGTTGGATTAAATCAGCCATATGGTCATTTTCATTTTCTGTGTTCCTTTCAAAACAGTTTATGGCAGAGAGGAGTCAAGACTTGCACTGACATTTTCTGTATGCATTTAAATTGCATGGTTGCTTTAGGATGTAGAAAGAGCTGAGATGTGAACCTCAAATGACATAGAGATGGATTTGGATGCAGAGAGAAATACAAAATACACTTACTTCCCAAAAACTGAAAGTGAAACATAAACTTTGTTAAGACTTTCCAAATTCTAAGGGGAATAAAGAAAGTGCATTTTATAAAGCTATTTTTGGGTTTGTCAACTACAATAACCACATGGTTCAGATATAAGAGCCAAGCACTAAAAGCATTAAATGGAATTCTTTTCCACAGAGCATTGCTAACGAAAGAGTGTGGTGACAGAGCATTCAGGTTGAAAAGTTTAAAGAAGCTTTTAGAAAGTTGCTTGGGAGAATAGACTTTAGTATTAAAAATTATATATATGTATACATGTATATTTCTTTAGATATAGATATCAATATATGAACATATCACTGTCTCATGGGTTGATACTTTATAGTGTTACTTTTGAGTGAATAAATAAAATTAATTGGAGCACCTACATTACATTACTTTTTTAATTTAGCAAGTATTCATTGTGGTCAATATTTGTATTGTTATGCTCTTTCCATGGGTTAAAAATTTAATGAAAAAATTAATCTCCTTTTAGCACTCCAAATGGTAATACTATTGTTCTTTAGATGAGATCCACATATTGTACATGATATACATAATCATATATCTATATCCATATCCATATGATATCTATATGTATGTCAATATTATACCCATATCTATACCTATATATGAAAGAGAGAAAGAGAAATTCTCATATTGTGGTTAAGAACATGAACCTCCAGAATCAAGGAGATTCGAGTGAAACCCTTATTCTGCCATCTCTTATTAGATGTGGCATGAAGCATTTAAGCTCCTTAATAGCCTCCAATTGTGTGACCCTTAGTAAGTCTAACATGTCCCATCCCCCCAAAAAATGAAATTGAAATAATTTATTGTGAACACCCTGACTGATACATAATATGTAGTCCCAAATGTTAGATGAAGATGCTGTTATTGCTAAAAAAAAGAGAAAAAAAATTTTGTCTCTGCTATTGTTATTGATTGAATTGTATGTCCCCCAAAATACATATTGAAGGCCTTATCCCTAGTATTTGCTAATGTGATTTTAGGATCTTTAGAAATCAAGCTAAGGTTAGGTGATCAGGGTTCATAATTCAGTATGGTTGGTGTGCTTACAAGAAGAGGTCTGCAAGAAATAGATGTAGTGGAGATACTGGGAAAGGTGAGGGCCATAAAGTTAGAGGTAGATAGAAGTGAAGTTATGTGCCTTGAGCCAAGAGAAACATGGAAATATCAAAAGCTGAAGAATTGAAGAAGAATTGTCCTGTAGTGGATTTGGAGGGAGCATGGGCCAGCTGACCTTGATTTCAGATTTCTGGCCTTAACAACTGTGAAAAAAAATTTTATGTTGTTTAAAGTCAAGTAATTTGTGCAGCTTTGTTATAGCAGCCACAAAAAACTAAGGTACTCATGATACTTACCCAAAAACATCTTTCCACTTAGCTAACACTTTATTAACTGGTCATCTCCATTACATCCATTTCTTCTCAATTATTTATCAAGCACCTACTATATGACTTGCAGTGTACTAGACTCTCACAGAAATAAATTAAAGCCTCTTTAAAATATTTCGTTATTTCAATTTCATATGTTTGGGGGACGGGACATGTTAGAATTATTAATGGTCACACAATTGGAGGCATTAAGGAGTTTAAATGGCTCATGATACATCTAATACCAGATGGCAGAACAAGGATTTCACTCGAATCTCCTTGACTCTGGAGGTTCATGTTCTTAACCACAATATGAGAATTTTTCTTTCTCTCTTTCATATATAGGTATAGATATGGAAATAATATCGACACATACAGATATGATATGGATATGGATATAGATATATGATTATGCGTATCATGTATAATTCATGTATAATTCATGTATATATAAAAAAGTATGTATATGCCCATGACCTTGTAAGCTATTTTGACCTTGTAAGGTCTTTCTCTTTGTCTTATAACTTTAGAAACTCTGTTCCTATTTGTCTACATTGAACATTTCAAAAATAATTATATAGCTAGCCACAACCTAACTGAGGTTAAGAGTATGCATACACAGGTATGATTAAATTCCCTAAGAAACTACCTTATCCCCTCTTTAGATCAGTTCATCTGTCACTGTTTCTTTGCATCTTTCCTTTTTTCTTGGTAATCCATATCATCCCTAAAGCCATTTCTAAATGCAAGTTCAGCTCCTGAAGAGAAACTCAATGACTCTTGTATGGGATCTGCTATTCCCATTTTAGCCTGAAGCAAGTTTCTCTATTGATGGAGTATAACCCTCATATGGCTTCATTCAGGCACTGCATCTTCAAAATTGACCCCAAACACCAAATTCTATCAAATTGCCCTGGATTTGACTCTACCCTGAACTCTGCTGACTACCTCATCTTCTTTCTCTGACCCTGAATCCTTGTCAGAGGCAAACTTGTATACCATCTCCACTTAACTCTGCATAGATTTTCTCAAGCCACTTGGAAAAGTCATCAAATTACTTGCAATTGTATTTCTGCATTTTGAAAAATTCCAGATTGATTTTCAGCCAAGCAATACAGCCTCAATCCTAATAAGGTTCAAGCACTGAAAAAGTACAGCGATGAACCATTGATTAGGTTGACACTGCAATCTATTTTCCCTGGTCCTGGTAGACTGAACTGCTGCTTGTACTTGCATTTGTTAAATGTTCCAGGCTTCTGTGTTTGTGAAGAATCTTATCTGAAGCCAGAGATGATCCCTTGCGTGGTTGCTTTTCCTAGGTATCTGTCAGTGTCTCCTTCCAGAGGTGTGAAAATGAAAGTTGAGGAAATGAAAGGAAGTAAACAGGGAATTCAACAATCTAAAAACTTAGAGTTTTGGTCTGCTACTGTGCATAGTCTCATTTGTAGAGCTGAGAAGGAAGGCCATGGCTGGCAAATGAACATATCCACGGGGAAATAACAGCAAGAACACACATTATAGAGTAAGTGTCACATTTAGGGCACAAGTACCCTTTCCACATTAGACAAGTCTCCCCAGACATTGGAAGCTCTATTGCAAACATAAATCATTAAGATATACAACACCAAATCTTATCTCCACCCTAATTCATACACTGTTCCAACATCTTTTAAACAGCATGTTTCATGCTGAATTAGCCTTGAAATTTGTGGACTCTGTGACCTTGGGAAAAATGCTTATTTATTTTTATATCCTCATCTCTAAAATGGGTATATTACTAGTACTACCTTTATAGGATATCGTCATGATCATATAGGCTAATAGACATAATGAACCTAGCATACAGTAAACAGTCCACAAATTCATAACCATGAAGCAAGGTTTCTGTCTGAGGCAGATAAAAGTGTGTTAAAAATCAGCCTCTTCTTTCCCCATCCTAGTTGTTCTTTCCTTTTGAGCACTTTCTTTCCCTTTCATTATTAAAATATCTATTGTATATTTTGAATCTTATTACTCTTTCAGTTTATTATCATTATTTATTTTTTACACTAGGGAGAAAATATGATATTTACAAATGTGAGTCTGATTTATTTCACTTATATACACATGTAACTGTATGTATGTGTAAATGTGCAAGATAGATAACTATACTACTAATTCTCTGTTAGTTCATCAAAAAGAATAGTTTATGTTGTCATTGTTTGATTGCCTGCTCGCTTTTTTGCCTAGATCTTGTCACGTGAACTACTTCTAAAATAACAATATGCAATAAAAAAATCAGCCTCTTTCAACAAATACATATATGTATATATGTAAATATTTCAGTGATATTTAAATAATGGATTAAAAGAAGCACTATGGTCATTTTCACACTGAGAATAAATACGAAGGTGCAACCTGACGGGAAGATTGTAACAGAGTGTGCCGCCAGGTTCATTGTCTCAGAAATGGGTCTCTACACGAGCAGTTGCAGAATGAAAAAATTCTGACTACAGAAAAGTCATACTGCTCACTAGCTATGCTGCCCTACAGCTCTGTCTTACTGAGGACATCCCCCTATGCAGAGGGAATTTCTACAAGCACAATAGCTGTTTTAGCACAGAAAATGTTAAGTTTTTCAAATCTAATACAGTTGAATTTTATCCATGTACAAAGAATAAATATATACATACATCTGTACATATGTATTATCTGTCATCAACATTTATGGATAACACATAAATGGGACATGCTCAGCCCCACACGTGCTTATGAAAATAATGGAGATATCCGTGGTTCTTTGACCAGACTTCTCATCCCTATCAGAATGCAAGTCATCTGGGGCTGGGGATTTAGTTCAGCACCACAAGCAACTTCCTGGCAAGTGAGAGGTTGTGGGTTTGATCCCTGGTACAAAAAAAAAAAAAAAAAAAAAAAAAAAAGCAAATCATCAAACCTTAGACAAGTAATCGCTCAAATAACAGATCCTAGAGGGAGCTGATTTATATGTGGAGCACAATCATATCCGAGACAGTTTTATCATTCTGCTTCTTCAATAGTCCCCAGATGTTTCCTACCAGCTCTGTGTCTGCCTACAGATTATTCTGAAAAATTGCAGTAGTCATATGTGTGTATTGTATGTTGTGGGAAACTTGCATCAGACTGTCAGGATAAGTGCTAAATTAAGAGCTAGGGGTTGAATGAGGTTGTTTGAGCAACACTATTCAAAAGAGCTTTCTGTGAGAATGGAAACATTCTTTATCTGTGCTGCCTGGCACTATAGCTACTAGTCACAGAAGCACTTGCGATGCAGCAAATGTAAATTAATCATAGAATATTAAATTTAATTTAAGGTTGACAAATTAAATAGGCAAGTATAACTAAGTCTACCATTCTGGAAGGCACAATTTTCAAAGTACACAACCCAACCTCCTGCTCTTAGATAGATATCAGAAGTATAAGGAGAAGATAGGATGGTTTGGGCTGGCAGGAACAGCCAGAGAATTGACAACAGGTTAAATTCTATTTTCTCCTCTGGCTAAAATACTAAACTTCTGAATAGTCTCTGTAAATTGAAGATTTAAAGATAAAATTAATTTATCGGTCATTTACTGATAATATTTATATGTCATTTTGTTCTCTTACTTCTCAAGGAATTGAGAATGAAGAAATTGGAAAAGCAAAGCAAAATAATAACATGGCATTTTCTCACAAAGTGTATATATATATACAGAACATCAGACAGGCACATATCAAAATTACCTTATATAGGATATGGTAGAAGAAAGACAATGAAAGATAACCATACTGTAACTTTCTGAAAATTATATTTAACTATCATTTATGTTAAAATTTCAAATCATGGTTTTAAAGAAATATAAAATATGAGCTCATGGTGTTAACATACTTTTTATTTAATGGTAATGCTTTACTCACTATTATTAGTATTTTTCAACTCTTGTGCTCTAACAAAGTTTATATTGTTCTCACTCTTGAGCCAGGGTGAGATAAAATGTAAATCCCTTACTTTGTAATGAAAACCTGGTCTCTGAAAACTAGGATGCTTGAGGGTGAGATGAGTAACTCATGAGTGTTTATTCTAGGTAGCTTCTGAACTACCACATTGTCATTATTTATAGACCAAACACAAACCCAGGAATGAATATGGCTATGTATACCACCTGCCTTCTTCAAGGTAAGTTAGAACTGTAAATATTTGCAAACATGTTGCCCTTCAATGACTGCTTCCTGACAACAACAGTCCTATTACTGTCACATGCCATGTGAATATAATGTTTTGTTTTTTCTGGTGGATTTTTTTTCTAAGTCAAAAAAGGCTTCCTTCCTCTCTTCCCTCTTGCCTGTATGTTCTCTCCTACGAGTTATCAAATTATTGGCATTTGTCATGAGTACTATAAAGTGCTAGATGTGCAAAAATTAATTACACTAAGCCATAATTTCTTCATTTGCAGAGTAAAGAGTGTATCCTACTGGTTAAGATGACTGACTTCTGAGATAGACTCAAAATTATCTGCCTTTGTGACTACAGGAAAACTCCTTCACTCCTTTCTACTTTAATTTTTTCTACCAAAAAAATCAGGATAAGAAAATGTCTACCTTAAAGGTTTACTGTGATAATGAAGAAGACAATACTGTACGTGTAAAATATTCAGCACTTTATTCTGTGGATATTAGCTATAATATTGTGGTTATTACTGTGATTAACTTTGTAGGGCTTTTTAAAGGTATTTTGTTGAATTAGGTAATGCATATGAAGGCTCACATGCAAGCCACTCTTTTGCTTCAATTTAGCATATTTTTAGATTTTTGTCACAGCATTAATGGAAGTTATTTGCCTTTACTATTTGTATTACCAGTTCCCCAAACACATAATGTACTCTGTGAGGGCAGGCCTATTAACATATTCATTTTTGTATTGCAACACATATCTGGTCCATGGTCAGTGCTCAAGAATTATTTATTCACTGAATTATTTCCTGTTTCAGTCCAGTGTCATTGCTACCTATGTAGGTAATTCAGGATACAGTAAAACTCAGTATGGATGTCCAGTTCCATCTTGCTAATCACCTCACTTTCCTGAAAGAAGTTGGGGAGTCAAGCCAGAATTGATTTGCAAATGGAACCACTTTCATGTGGAAAGAAGCATCAAGATTAGGAATGACTGTTTACTCCTAAAAGGACTACTTAAAGCCTCCATTTTACAGAAAATAAACTGTAAAGTGTTTAAGACTTTGTCCCACCAAATTACAGATATAGAATGTGAATATAGGACTAAATTCAGGTCAGAACTATGGTGGAGAAAAACAGTACTATATTTAATGCCTTAGTAAAGCTTTAATTTATGGGTTAGATATTCATTGACATACCTAGTGTATAGAAACTTTCAGAACAAGGAATAGTCTCTGGAGTTCCACCAAAGTGGAGTACTGCCATGTCTCCCAGGGCCACCATCCTACAAACACACACCTCTGGCCACAGCACAATAACCTGCCTTATGAAGACCATGAAAGATACAAAAAACTGAATGAGCTTCCTGGGCATATTGGGACTTGAAGAACAGTATGATGATAAGTTTATTGTTCACAATATATCCATACTATGCTACTGCAGAAGCCTTTCTCAGCAAACAGAGACAGACAAAAATCTCTAACACCCGACTTTTCTTCTCAGACACAAGACTAGGAATCATGTGATTTAACATTATAAAACTATTTTGGCAATATATGTCCTACCCTCAACAAACAGAATAGGCATGCCACCCCTACCTGCTTTCATTTCATACTCCAGCCCCTGACTTGTATAAGCAGATATTGCGCTCTAGTTCTCTATTGAGTGATGTCAGCTGTACAAAAAGAGCTGCTCCTCCATTACCTGCCTGAAAGAATCAGGTGGAAAGACTCAGGTACCTTTGCCACTACGCGGTATCAAGACCATGTGGGCCACTATCTCTTATCCTCTTTGGAGCAGAACCTGAGAGTATTCTGACTCCCCTATCATTTAGTATTACAGAGTGGTGTGTGACAAGCTACATCTCCTTTCTTTCCTTGCATCATGATGCTAAGAAAGAGGATGTAAGCAAGGGCTACTAAGCACTTGATTCTCCCTGACGTTATTGGTGGCCTCTTGGTTTCTGAGTTAGTAGCCCCCACTCTGTACTAACAAAGTTCTGTAAATCAACCCACCATTTGTGCCCCTCTTGATGGCCGCAAGACAGAGAATTGGAGATCACTGTGGTGGTTTGCATCCCTTTTCTGTGGAGAAGGCCTCAGCTAAATATTCATATCACGCATTTGTAATAGGGCAGGGTGTGAATGGCCTTAATTTGCTGGAAGGTGCTTGTGGGACACGGCAAGAAGCTGAGCATACACATTCATCTGGTCTTCATCCTGCCCCTCAAAAAAGGGGCTGATCTCGAGGCTGAGGCGGGAGGATCCTTGTGAGTTTGAGACTGGCCAGGGCTACAAAGTGAGTTCAAGGCCAGTCTAAACTGCATAGTGAGACTCTGTCTGAAAAAATAGGGCTGGGGATTTAGCTTAGTGGCGTAAGCACTCGCTTGGCAGACACGAGGTTGTGAGTCTGAACCCCAGTACCAAAACAGAAAAAAAAAAAGAACTGATCTCTAAAAAGAATATTAAATAGAATCCAGAATCATAATATAATATAATATGTAGCATATAATATTTTATATACTATATACCAGCATATTCAGGATATAATAGAAAATCACTTGCACCAAATATCAAGAAATCACAACATGATTATGATTATGAGAAAAAAAAAAGCAGGCACTAGCATAGGGATGAATCAGTTATGAGAATCATCTGGCAAGAATTTTAATATATTAGCTTTTCTTTCACTGGGAACAAATACCCAACACCTGAAACTTAAAAGAAATGAAGTGTATTTGTTCCCTCTTTGACTAGCTCAAAGGAAGAAGTTTTGTGGCTGAAGGACATGGCAGAGGAAGGCTGTTGACCTTGTGGTGATCAGGAAGAAGAAAGAGAAGAGACATCATGGTTGAGAATACAACCCCCTCCCGTCTTCTTACAAATGTGAGACTTTGGGGAAACACTTAATTCTAAACCATATGAAATCAACAAATATCTTAAACTATGTATGTGTGTGTGTGTATATATATATATATATATATATTTTTTTTTTTTGCTACCAGAGATAGAATTCATGAACTTGCACTTACCAAGCAAGCACCTGAACCACTGAGCTAAATCCCCAGCCCTCTTTAACTATATTTTAGAGATAGAAATCATCATCAAAGAATTAATCATTATAAAAAGAGAATCAAATTGAAGTTAGAGAATTGGAAAGTCTAACAACTGGAAAAAAATTAGCCAGGTTTGAATGTAGAGTGAAGATGACAGAGTAAAATCAGTGAATTAAAGACAGATGAGAAGGATTTATATAATCTGGACATAAGAGAAAAAAAACTCAATTAAATAAAAGGGAAAAAACAATTGTACATAGTCCCACAGATCTGTGGAACAATAACAAAACTTTTATTACTGAGCTAACAGAGAGAAAGGACTGCTACTAAAGAGATGCATAATAAATAATGCCTAAAATCTTAAGTTAAACCACTGTAAATTTGAAAAGTAAGAAGAATAAGATAGACCCATTTGGAAATAAATTTCTAAACATCTAGTAAAGTGATGAAACTAAAACACCAGTAGATCATGATGAATTGCTTATATGTAATCAAGTAAGAGAATTTTATGAATGATATCTATTTTTAAAAGCACTGCTATGGTTGATACATTGTGCCAACCTGAGAAATTTAGAAGTTTAACTAAGACTCAGCAGGGAGCCAGGATCCTTACTTTGTAAATATCCTCATCTTGTGCAAGAGGAGGGTACAGTGATTTTGTGAGTGCTACACCTGCCCTGAGGTGTGGGGGTGGCCTGTGTACAATACAAAGGAGAAAAAGAGGCTTGTTCACCCTGCTTATATTGCTCCGGCTGCTTTTGTTGGCTGCTGCCTTGAAGTGTGGCCCTGGTGCCATGCCACCCTGCCTTGGAGCCAGCTGATTATGGACTGAAAGCTCCAAAAATTGTAAGCTAAATAAATCTTTCTTTCCCTAATTTTGGGTGTCAGGCGTTTTGTCTCAGCAACAAAAGAAAAGTAAAAGTAACCAAGACAAGCCTATAAATAATTCACCAATGGAAACAGAAGAATTAGGCTGAGGAAACAAACAAAAAAGAGTACAAAGACAGGATTAGGGTTTGCCATTATTAATAATGACCATAGATGTTCTCAATAAACCAGAAGTTGCCAAAGTGGATAAAAAGCATGATCCAAATGTGTAATAATAAAAAAGGTAAAAAATCACAATGCAATATTAAAGTAATTGTAATATATTCACTTAAAATACAATAACATAGATAGGTCAAAGTGGAAGAATGGAAGCTGTACTGAGCAAAATTTAGTTTGAAAAAGGTTAGAATGGTTTTAATAATCAGGTAAGGTAGATAGTAGAGCAAGTAAACAATCTCTGTTCTTAGAAAATAACAACTTACATATCATATGAATGCTATGTCTTCAATTTTGAATGAAAACAGTCACTAAAACTGATCATGGGCTGAGGAATATAATTAAGCAGTAATTTGAAAGTTATTTTTTTCAAGTATCACCAAGCCGCAATATTTCTTTCTAATGTGTACTGAGCATTGTATTATGTGCACTTGAATGTTGCAGCTGACAGGGAAATTCCCTGTAAAATGTAGTGTAATGAGATTTTTGGTAGCTTTTGAAACATATAGAGGAAATATTCTAAACAGCAAACACTTACAGTTGATTTATTATAATAGATGAAAAGACAGATATGGTCCCTGCACTCATGGAAATTTGGGTGAGGCTGATTAGGCAGTGACAAAACTACTTCGGGAGGAAATAGGATAATGATGAGGCTGACTTGAGGTATTTAAGAAGGAAAGTGGTAGAGGATTATCTACCAAATTATTCCTGTCTGCTATCAAGCTCATAGTGAAAACAGACTATATTTAATCATGGAATTGTCTTCTAAATAACTGCCTAATATGGAAAACAGCAACTTTTAGAAATATTTTACAAATTTGAACCTGAAAATATTCTTCCTGTACTAATGTAACAACTATGTAAAAAACAAACAAACAAACAAAAACCACAAAGACAAAGACAAAGACTTACTATGTCCGTGGGAAATAAGATTTATGGAAATCCATGATTTGCAAGACTATTGGACTAAGGGTGGTATGTGACTCATTATAAGTGAACTTCACTGATACAATGCAAACTTCATGATATTAAACACAAATCTCCAAGAAATAGATAAGTGGTATTCAGAGGATGGAGAAAAGACTTTTAAGTATCATTGTTGATGTGTGCAGGTTAGATCTGGAGGTGGGAGGAAATGCAGTAGGCTTTTCCTTTGTATGATCATGGACACGTGGCCAGTGGCTACTTGGAAATATGGCTCAAATCAGTGGGGCCTCTTGAAGATTGAAGCTCATGAATTAGGGCTTACTTTGTGATCACTACCTAGGAATTGGTCTGTCCCCACTTCATTCATTATAAGGACAGATTAATTTGAAGTTTCTTCATATTTATCTTTTATGAGCATTGTTATGGCATTTATATTTTTTTATGAGAATGCTGCCAGGTAGGCATGAGAGAATTTATATTCACATTTAAAAGGCAAGGAAACAGACATATACAACCTCCTATATCACAAGTTTCCTTAGTCACAACATAGTGCTAATAGTACCACTTAAATTACGAGATACAAAAATTAAAGACATTAGATTTACAGATATATTAAACACAGTCTAGGGCATATTTACTATTAGTTTTTATCAAATTATTACTGTTTAATAATTTTATGATTATAATTATTATTATGCTTACTTCCCATTTACCAATCCATTGGTGCATTCTGTGGTTAGGTTTAATTGCGTCAACTTGAATGGGTTGGGAACTAGCTAGGGGTTTAGTAATGCATACTTCCATATTTGTTTAGGGAGGTGATGAGGGTATAAGTCTAGGTGTTATATCTGGTCCCTGAAACTTTTTTCTCTGTACTCCTTCCCCTGCTGTGCTTCCTAGTGACATTAACTAAATGTCTTTGATATTATATGCCTTTATGCCATAATATATCGGCTTTGCAGTCTATCAACTACTGGATGAATACCCTGAAAGTGTGAACCAAACTAAATCTCTCCTCCTTTAAATTTTAGGTGTTAGGCATTGTGTTCCAGTGATGGGAAAGTTGATTAATATAGAAAATTGGCACCAGACAAGTGGGTTATTGCTGTAGCTATGCCTGGCCCTCTGATTTAGAAGCCTTTGAAACTCATTTTCAGGAAAAATTTGGAAAGATTTGGAGATACAAGTTAGAGAAACCTTAGAATGCTATAAACAGATCCTGATAGGTAATTCTGGTCAAAACTCATAATTCAGTGACATACAAATGTGCATAGTGAGGCTCAAGTGGTTTCATTTGGGAACAAAGACTTCGTTAGCAGTTACAATAGAGGCCATGTACTTTACACTCTGGTAAACGTTTCTCTAAAAATTTCACATGTCTGAGATTAAAGGTGGTAGAGTAATGGATCTAGTGAAAAAAATTTTCAAGGCATTGTATCATTCAGGCTGTGAGAAAAAAAAAAAGAATATTGCAGACTGTGGCCTAGGTACTGCTAGCTGCTTTTAACCAGATTTATAGTAAGAAGCAAGAGAAAAAAGCAGGATAGAACAGGTTGAAAAACTTAAATTGTGGCTCTAGTGGAACCACATGTAAAGTTGCAGGGAAAGGAGGTATGGTTGTTACAGAGATAGACATCATTAGAAAGAAACCAAGTTCTTGGTATAGAAACAAGAAAGATGCCTTGAAGGGCATCTCAGAAATTGTCAAGACACTACCACAACAGGATCAAGTATATAAATTATAAACATTTCATTTTGGAAGAATTTTTCTTGGGCACATGCTCAAGAAGAGCCTCCTAACGAAGTGGTTACATAGGATTCATTTAATTGCTCAGCCATATAGACAGTCAGAGGCCACTATAGTCTTGTTCCAAAAGAGCCTGGTTACTGCTTCCACTGACAGCAACCTTGTTGTCATTCATGTGATGTTGGTTTTACTGGAATGCAGAATACAAGATCTGGGGTTCAGGGAGGTTTCTACCTAGATTTCAAAGAAAGTTCCAAGAAGGCCAGAAAGGAGATCTTGGGTGTGTAACGCTGTGGAAATGAAGCTAAAGGTGCAGTGGAGATTCCAAACAGTTGTAGATGGCAGGCATGTGGGAAGCCTACAGAGGTAAGCTACAGGTAGCTGACTGGAGCAATCTCAAGAGAGAAGCTATGTGGGCTCCAAACAGAAAAGCCATAGGAGTTGGGCTTCTGAAACCCACACTACAGTCTGCTTCTATGTTAGACATGGAGCACAGAGGTACATGACTTAATGGTTGCCCTGCTGGGTTTTGGTCTTAATATGTTTTTATGTGTTTTTTTTTTGTGGCACCAGGGATCAAACTCACAACCTTGTGCCTGCCAGACAGGAGCGTAAGCCACTGAGCCAAACTCCTGGCCCTAGTTTTTTGAGACAGGGTCGCAAAACGTAGCTCAGGCCAGCCTCACGCTTGCATTATAGCCCAAGAAGACCTTGAACTCACAATGTTCCTCCTACCTCAGCCTCTCGAGTGCTGGGATTAAAGGCATGTGCCACCATGTTTAATATGTTTTAATTCTTTTCTTTCCCTTAGTTGTCCCTTTTGTAATGGGAATGTTTCATGACTGTCATATGTAACTTATTTTTATCTTTACAGGGGTTCTCAGCTAAGGGTTTACCTTGAGTCTCAAAGGAAACTTTGACTTGGCCTCTTTAGTAATGATGAAACCACTGAGCCTTTGAGGATGTAATTACTGTGTATTGGTTTTACTTGAAATAATTGTATTATGTTAGGCAGAATAATGACCATATGTTTGTTTGGAGATTAAGTATAATTTAAGGAAATGTGTTTGGGTATGAAGCGAACTGGGGTGAAATATGGTAGTTAGGTTTAATTGTGCCACTTTCAGTGATTTGGGAATCTCCTAGGTTATTACTAAGCGCACTTCTGGGAGTGTCTGTGTGTGTTTTGCAGATATGAATTTGAGTACTATAAATAGTTCCTGGGATCCTCTGTTCTGGTATTGTTCAACTACTCTGCTTCCTAGCCACTAGTAATTAATCACCTTTGCACTGTTACGTTCTTTTCCCATGATGTTTCTCGAGTGGAGTCAGTAAACTGAGGACTGAATCCCCTGGATCCATAAGCAAAATTGGACCTTTTTTTTTTTTTTTTAATTGTGGGTGTCAGATGTTATATCTACATAATAAGAAAGTGGAGTAATATAAAAAAGTTGGTAATTCAGAATTTCTAGTTTTTCCACTTCTTAAGAAAGCAGCTGATGTAGAAGAAAAAATATGGGCTTGGTAGCTGACAAAAATATCTCTACTTATAAGTTTAGGTTTTTCCATTTAACTTTGATACCTCAGAAAAGTCATTTATCCTGTAAAAATGTTAAATCCTGTCATTTCCTACGTGAAGATGATGAAACTAAAATCTATGTCTTCCATTTTAGCTTCAGTTCTTTAAAGAATGAAACCTGAGTAAAGGTTAATTGCTGATGCTTTTTTGTGGGAGAAAGACCATACTAAGATATCAAGAGAGAAAAACAAGTGTACCAGGTATGGAGAAGAAATTCTGAAGCAGGATATAGTACTGATCTGGTCACAGTGTCACAGTAAGCTGTAAAGAGACATGGTCACTCTAGAAACGTCAGTTCAGCCTTATGGAATGTCTCCACACAAGCAATAGAGTCTTCCAAATTGATCATCAGTGAGAACAAGGCAGAGAAAATTCACTTGCTGACTCTATCTTCTGTCTTTCCTTCTGTCAATTTTGTTACACATAGGAATTGACTTTGGCAGTCTCTCCAAAAGTCATATCCATACCCTGTTACATGGCATCTCATTGCAGTTTGGAGACAAAAGTGGTAGGAGTATAGATAATAGATTTGAGACTAGTCTACATAAGGTAGTAGAACTTCCCAGGTCTGCAGAATGTTTTTGCTATTGTGATAAGTCAGGACAATGTGGTCAGGAATCTGGGAATCTGAGGCAGGCTATGAAAGGTATTTCTTAAATCAAATATGGGCTATTAAAATGATATTAAGTTTTATTAGTACTTGCCCACTGTTTTGAGTAGTGCTGGCCATAGGGAGATGGATCTATTGCAGCAGTACTCTCAATGGAAATTCTGAAATTAAAATAGACCCCATGTATCAGATATTCTAAAAATCAATAGCATCCACCAGTGTGGACCTTGAATGCAAAGCCACTACTGGTGTTCATATTGTACTTCCTTAGCCAAGCATTTCATGATCTGGCAAAAATAGAATAGCAGTTGTTAGCAGGAGAATGAAAGACTTTATTATTTTTACAAATATTTGCCCCCTACTATTCATATTGTACTTTACCAGAGGGCAACACACCAATATATATTTAATCTTAAATAATGCTAAAGTGTGACATTATTACTCAACTATAGGAGGTGAGGTCTATAGTCCCAACCTTTAAAGCTGGGAAGATGTTCATAACTGTCTCAGTCATTAGAATGCAGAAGTGATACTATATGTTTCCCAGATTGTGTATTAAAAGGCAAAATAATTCTTCCTTGCTGTTCTCACTTGAGTTATGCAACTTGAAAAATTGAGTCAGCATGTCCAAAGTCCAGCTCCTTAGAACCTGCCTACTAGAAAGATTATGTAGATGTTGCAAAGGCATAGAGGTAACTGAAGAGCTGCAGCAAGTCTTCCAGTCCATGTATTAGACAGTTGAGTAAAGAAGGCTTTGAGATGACCACCACTAAGGCACTATTTGATTCCAGTCTCATGAAAACTCTAAAACCAGAATCACCCAGTTGCATAGAACTAAATTTCAAGTCCATAGAATATATGAGAGAAAATACATGATTATTGTTATTGTAGGTATAATTTATTTTTTATTATTGAATTTATGGAAAAAATAAAAATTTATAACAAAATAATAGGAGACTGACAAAAGTTTATACACTGTGTATTACTATCCTCAAAGTAGTCATTCAGAGTACAAGATATAGGAATAAAAATTCTCCAAACGATATCAGCACAGTTTTCAACGAACTGAGAAGCTAGTAATATAACTATCTTGCATTTTGTACTTTTTCATTTGTTTGTTTTTCCTTTTCCCTTACTTCTTTTCCTCCTTCCTCCACCCTAGCTCTTCTTTCCTTTTGAAAAATTTCTTAACATTTCACTGTATCTATTATACATTTTGGTCCTTATTTACTCTTTCAGTTTCTCACACCAAGGAAACAATATGATATTTACACACGTGAGTCTGATTTATTTCACTTAAACTCAGGTTTCATCTATTTACCTATAAATGTCCCAAGTTTATCTTTTATGGCTGAATAATATTCCATTGTACAAAAATACTAAATCTTTTCATATTCGTTCCTTGGTTGATGGGTATTTGGGTTTTTATAAGATTTAGCTATTAAAAATTATGCTGCTATAAGCATAGTTGCACATATATCATTGTGGTAAGAAGTTTTTAATTCTTCTGGGAAGATACCTAGAAGGGGAATAGCTGGGTCGAATGGGTTCTCTAGTTCTAGTTTTTGAGGAATCTCCATACTGATTTCCACAGTGGTTATACTGGTCTATACTCCCACTGATAGTGGTAAGGATTCTTTTTTCTGTGGGGGATAATTTATTTGCATCCATAAAACTGGAACACCCATAAAGTTCCAGGTGCTTCGATTACAAGGCTTCCAGTATCATTGTTTTTTTATTTTTTCACTTTGTTGTTTGAATTTTTTGGTTTTGTATTATTACTTGTTTGTAGTATACAATGTTGAAATTCTTTGCAGGGAACACATAACATACCTTAGGCCTTTTTAAATACCATTCCCTCCCCCTTCATCCCTTGCCCTTAATCTCTTGATCCCCTTCCCACTTGAGAATGATCTATTGCCCTACTTCTAATTATCTAACATATTTTGCATTCGTTTATTGGTTTTCTCATCTATAAGAAAGAACACACTATATAAGGTTGTATATATGATTTATTTCACTTAATGTTATGGTGTCAAGGTGCATACATTTTCCTACAAATGACTCAGGTCTGTCCTTCTGTGTGGCGAAGTACCCCACTGTGTATAGATACAATTTCTTTATCCACTCACTTGTTGATGGATGTTCAGGCTTCTTCTGAGATTTAGGTATTATACATTTTGCTGCTATAAATATGGGTATGCATTATCACTGAAATATGATGTCTTTAAACACTTTTGAGAAGATATCTAAAAGCAAAATATCACCTTAAATGGAATTTCTAGTCTTAGTATTTTGAGGAGATTACACACTAATTTTCACAGTATTTATATTAATTTCCATTCTCATTAACTTTTCCCCTCCAAAGCCTCACCAGCATTTGTTACCACTTCATTTCTTGAAGATGGCCATTGTTTCTGGGCTAAAATGGCAGCTCAATCCTGTTTCAATTTGCATTTCTTTAATGGTCAGGAATGTTGAAGATTTCTTCATAAATTTATTGGCCTTGTTTTCTTCTGAAAAGTGGCAAAAGGGTACATATTTGGATTGAGTCTTTTGGGTTTTGTTTTTACTTGCTATATATTCTAGATATTAATTCTCTCTCTGAAGAACAGCTGGGACATTTTTTCACTCTGCTGAGTTTTTTTTCCTGTGCAGCTTTTTAATTTGACATGGTTCCATTTGTTAATTATTGATGCTGTTTCATGTGCAATAGAAGTATTATTCAAAAAGTCATTTCCTATGCATATGAGTGAAAAAAATTACCTGTTTTTATCTTCAAGTGACATAAGTATTTCCATTTTAATATTGAGCTGTTTAATCCATCTTTATTTTAGTTTAGTGCATGGTGAGAGATATGGGTCTAGATGCAATCTTTTGCATTTGAATAACCATTTTTCCAGCATCATTTATTGAAGAGGCTATCTTCCCTTCATGGTATGTTTTTGATCCCTTTGTCAAAGATCAGGCAGCAGAATGTGCATGGGGTTATTTCTGCATATTCTAATCTGCTTTATTTATCTACATGTCTGTTTTTGTTCCAGTACTATGCTGTTTTTATCAGTGCATCTTTGTAATATAACTTCAGAACCAGCATTGCGATGCCTCTTACTTTATTCCTGTTATCTAGGATTGCTTTTGCTGTTCTGAGTCTCTTCTGGTTCTCTTTGAATTTTAGAATTGTTTTCTCCAGTTTTGAGATGAATGCTGTTGGTATTTCTATTGGAATTTCATTAAATCTGTATATCAGTTTTAGAAGTATGACATTTTGATTATACTGATTTTACCTCCCCAGGAATGGAGAATATTTTCTATTTCTGATGACCTTTTTAGTCTCCTTTTGCAGAATATTGCAGTTTTCATTGTAGAAGTCTTTCACTTCCTTAGTTACATTAATTGATAAGTACTTAATTTTTCTTGATGTAACTGTGAATGGTATTTTTCCTCTACTTTCTCAGTCAGTTTGTTATTGGTGTACAGTAATGCTATTAATTTTGTGTGTTGATCTTATATCCTGCTACACTGCTGAATTTGATTATTAACCTATAGAAGTTTTTAGTAGATTTTTTGTATCTTCTATGTAGATAATCATTTTATCTGCAAATAATTATAAAGTATCTAGTCTATTTATTCTTTTTTCTTGCATGACTGCACTGACTAATGTGTTGAGTTCTCTACTGAAAAGGAGTGGTGAAGGTGAATGTTCTTGTGTTGTTCCTGAGGTTAGGGTGAAAGATTTCAGCTTTTCCCCATTTAATATGATATTAGCAGTAGGTTTGTTATAAATGGACTTTTATCATATTGAGATAAGATCCATTTATGCCCTGGTTTATTCAGTTTTTTTTAAATCATTAATGAATGTTGAATTTTGTCAGTCTTTTTTCTTTCTTTTTTTCTTTTTCTTTACGAGAAAAAAGACAGACTACTCAGCTATCAAGAAAGATTGCATCGAGACTTTTATAAGTAAATGGACACAACTTGAGACCATACTCCTAAGTGAGATAAATCAAACTCACATGTGTAAATACTGTATTGTCTCCTGAGTGTAAGAAACTGAAACAATATATATGAACCAAAATCTACAATAAATACAGTGTAAGGGTAAGTCCTTTTTATCTGTTGAGATGATCATGTATTTTTCATCTTTGTACCTGTTTATTAAACTTGCTGATTTTTGTATATTGAACCAGACTTGCATTCCTGAAATGAAACTTACTTGGTTATGGTGTATGATTTTTAAATGATTTGTTTCATTCTGTGAGCCAATATCTTGTTGAGTTCTGCATATATAATTGTTGCATAATTATCATTTTTTATTGGATCATCAGGTGGTTTGGAAATCAGGATAGTGTTAGCTTCCTGCAGTGATTTTGGGAGATCTTCTTCCTTTTCAGTTTTATTAAAAAGGTTGAGGAGTATTGGTGTCAGATCTTCCCTAAAAATTTTCTAGAATTCAGCTGTGAATCAACCTAGACCTGAGTTTTACTTAGTTGGTAGTTTTATTACTTCTACTACTACTACTACTACTACTACTACTATTGCTTCTACTTCATTGCCTGTTATTGGGTTATTCAGGGTTTTTACATCCTCTTGATTCACTTGTGTTAATTAATGTGTACCTAGAAATATATCTATGTCTTCTGAATTCTCCAATTTATTGGAGTACAGGTTTGCTGTGTATTTTGCTAATACCCTTCTGAATCTTCACAATGCCCCTTGTGATTTCACCTTTTCACATTTCTAATTGAATTCATTTGGGTCTTTTCTTTCATTTTTTTTCAGTAAGTTTGGCTAAGGGTTTGTCTATGTTGTTTATTCTTTCAAGAACCAACTCTTCAGTTTACTGATGGTTTGTATTGCTGTTTAGTCTCAATCTTATTATTTTCATCTCTGATCTTTGTAATTTTGTTCCTCTTACTAGCTTTGAATTTGGGCTTTTTAAAAATGTTTCTCTAGGACCTTGAGGTGCATTGTTAATTTGTCTATTTGAGGCTATGGTTTTTGTATGTGAATATCTACGTCTATAAACTGCCTGTTATGGTGGCCTCCCACCACAGTATATAGGTCCTTTGGTTATCCTGGCCAGGCCTGAGCCTCTGAGGGGATCCCAGGAGATCCTTGTTTAGCTTTTGCCTTTTCCAAGCCTGACTCACAAGACTATCTCTCACCTTGTTTCTGTGGCAGGGTACACTTCAATTCAGTGAAACTCCCTTCCTGGGTGTTTGTGGTGGATTACCTGATGGCCAACTTGTAACACCCTGTTGAACTGAATTGGAATGATTCTAGGAATGGAAAACTCACCTGAGGATTGTTGCCAACAGTATAAAAGCAGAACTGGAGGGGAATATTCTGTGCTGTCGATTCTCCTGGAGAATCACTCTGTCACTTTGGAGAATCACTCGTGTCACTCTGTTTTTTCTAATATAAACTCAGCTGTTCTCATTGTTGGAGGAGCTTGGGTCCTCACTGCTGCTGAGGATGGCTATATTTTGTCTTGTTTTGCTTTGTTTTCTGGAGAGCTCTGGTCCTTGCCTTGAGAGTTGCTTCCTGGCTCCATGCAGATCCCTCAGCATGGCAGCACAAACCCTTCATTCCACTGGCGCAGACTTTCTGGCTTCCATCGCTGACCTTTGGGCTTTCCCAGTACAGATCCTTGATACAGACTTGCATGAAACATTTTTGTGGGCTCTAAGCCTCCATTTGGACTCATGGAGGACATTGCCATGGGTTTGAGGTCTTCAGTTGGACTTGTGCAGGACGTTGCCATGGGATCTAGGCTCTTGGCTGGATTCTTTGGGTCTCTAGTGTATGAACAGATCTCCCACATTCTTTTGCATTTGACTTTTTCGGTGAATATTATAAGATAATCCTATAAATTATAGGTCCTGTATTAAATCTATTCCCTTGTAAACTGTGACTACAACAGTTTTGGTTTGCCTTCAATCCAGTTAGTCTTTGACTGTCACCTCTGCCACTCTGGAGCAGTACCCAGGAACAGAGTTTGCTAGGATTTGGCAGTTTGGCTATTGCTCTCCTCTCGTCTCCTGCAGTTTTTTCAGGGTGTTGGGACTGGCAGGAATATCGTAAGTTACACAGTTCATATTTCCTCTGGCAGGGTTGCTCGTGGCCTCGGGGCCAGCCCTGGTGTTGGTGGGTGTGGGGGGGTCTTCTCTGTTCCTGCTTCCTGCATGGGATCTGGGGGCCAGATTTCTTCATTGATAAAATATGTCTTTCTTCAATGTCATGGTTTCTCTGATAACCTAGTTATACACAGTATGCACGCATACACACACACACGCTTTGTATAAGTTCAAATTAATTGATTTTAATTAAAATAATTTGTGACTTTTATAATCTGTATCTCTTTCTACTCTGGTATTCTCTCCATTCCTCTTCTCCTGTTGTTGGGTGGTGTTAGAACAGCCACGTGTATTTTTGGTGTAAAACTAAAAGGCGCTCAAAATGATGATATTGTGATTTGCATTTAGTGGGTTACACACACTGCAGTTAATAGTCTGTTATTGCTACTTATTCTGATGTATGAACAGTTTCCAAGAATACTGTTTCTGTCCACCATGCTGGCTCAGTGATGTTGTGAAAGAGAATTTTAGTACAGATTGTCTTTGTGATGAGTGTACACATAATGTACGTCACTTACCCACCATCAGAAATACACGATTAGTGGAAACAAGGGAGAGTTTAGTATGTATGGAGCTGAAAACTGCTGCATGGAAAATTTTTTCTGAATATCATACATAAAATTGTAGGCAGATTATTCATTTCTTTTTGCTATTTATCCATAAAGGAATTTTTTTCCTGTAAGAAAGATCTCAATAATGCAGTATATAAAGTTTAAACATAAATGTTTATAAGGCGACAGCTATTCAGGCATTACAAAATAAAACATAATGCTTTTATTACTTAAGCACCAAATAATCAAGAATTAAAATATTTTATTAATGTCAGATTCTATTTTTATTAATTATATTATTAATCAATCTATGATTCTATATATTACTGCTATATATATGCATATATAACTATATATAGTGTTTTGAGGTTCAATGAGAGGTGCAGGTGAAAAAAATAGCAATATAACTATAATTCATTGTTAATTTAGAAAATAATTTTGTGGTTTTTCCTGAAGAAAAATGACTGACTTTACCTTCCTGTGTTACTAATTTCTTCTTTCTTTTGCTACCTTGTTTTTCCTGTTAAATGGCCCCTTCTCCTTCTTAAGGTTAATGATGTTAAAATATTTGTGTTGTCATAGATGTTTTGTTGAACCATCAGAACATATGTAGTTGCATTTAGCCTTTTTACAGATGAGAAATTGACACACAGAGGTTCCCAAAGTAAGATGACTACAACAGCTTCAAAGTGGAATATAAAATTGTCTATAATTTCAATGAATTCGAATCTTGGGAACATTGTTGTAAAGTGATCTCTTTACTTTGCAAGAAAATAACTTTAATTAAAGTCCTTTCCCTGTCCTAATGGAAGCAAGTTATAATTTCAGTGATGATGCTTTCAGAATCAGTATTGTCTATGGAAGATTCTGTCTGATTCATCTGCTAGTGCAAAACTGAAGCTACCAAACATTTGGCACCCAGCTGGCTGAAGAAGATTAGACTGCAGAAAACTATTTAATGAATTTTAAGTAAATTCATAACTTACCTCTGTTTGAATAGCAAGGTCTATCTAGTGGAAGTGGAAGAAGTAGCAATAAAAAGTAGTATCTGTCAGGAGAAGACAGTTATGAAAGAAAGGATGGCCAGAGTCAGATTTTCTGTGTGGATCATGGAAGATAGGAGAGTTGATATCTTTTTTTCATAAATCTACAAACTAACTACACTCATAAAGTAATTAAAAATTAACATTCATAGATATTGCAGATGTATACTGAGACAAGAATTTGCTGGTCTTATTTTCAGAGGGATAATGACAAACCAGGGGCAAATTATGGGATTGTGACAACACTGTTGTTATGAGAAACAGTGGAGGAGCTAGGGATGCTTAGCTTGATGAAGGCTTAGGGGAAATAAGAAAACTATTTTTTCAATAATTGAAGAGTAGATGTTTAGCTCTAGAGGGCCCAGGGGTAGAATAGGAAACAAAACAGATTAAAATCTCTTCTAACAAGCAGTGCTTTCTAAACATGTTATAGGCTAGTTTGTGAGGTGCAGAATCATGGTGAAAAATGGTGAGTAGCATGGTAACTAGGGATGATTATGTCTGAATTCTTAGTGTAGTGAAGCATCAGGTTTCACAGAATATAGACGCTTCTGTTGCTAATATTCAAAGGTAAAAGTTTTATAGAAATGGTTTTGCACTAAATGCATGCAATGGCTTAGGTCTGCATTATCTAGAAATCTGCTTGACTTACCATAGTTAACAAGATGTGGAAACAGATATCAAGCCGATATCTTGTTTAAATTCAACTTCTTCAGTATTGTATTCGATGTGGCTTCAGAACCATTTTTTTGTTTTCTGAGACATTTGCCATGAAAATGACCAAGTAGTATCATTCTGGTGTTTAATCATTTGGGTTCCAACAGAAGCAATACCGTGGCTTTGTGTTTCATGCACATATACACATGTACATTCACACACACAGCCTCAGTGACCAGAGTTGAAACCATAAGCATCAACATGACTCTGTTATTTGAAACATCATTTACTGGTGGCTCTAGCAAAGCTTTTGATCATGCCAAGCTGTGTGGCTCAATGAAATCCATGTATAGAATCCTATCTAGCTGCAGAAAGATTGCATCAGAGAAGCCTGTATGTTTCAATTGCTGTTATTCTAAAACCAGCATTCTGGGGAGAGTATTAGTATTCAAAAACATCAAAAGAGTTGCTAGAATGGAAATTGACCCTGTCTTATAATAGAAACAGGTCAGCTGTTTGAGAGTTCTCAAAGACAGTTATGATGTAACATCCTATATACAGTACTCACAGGCTAATCTGTTTTAAGCTTCTCCTCTGGCATTTCTTTTTTCCCAAGAATGAAATAAAAGGAAAAGTGAATACAGATAAAGACAAGAGCTCATCCCTTTTGCCATTTAAGAAATGGCCTATTGTTCAGCCTCCACAGGGATATGGCACTGCTGGTAAATTCAATATTTACATCACAGGACTATTTTCTTAAAGATTGTCTTTTCATGTGAGATGTTACCATCCTGTGATTTATGATCTATGCAACTCTGCCTACATTTTTCCTAAAGTTTTCATTGTTCATAAATGTACATAACACCAGGCAAATAGCTAAAACTGATGGAGTCAGCTGCAGGTGCAGGAGACATTTTAAATAAAAACGCAATTAAATGGAAATCTGAATTGTAGCCAACAGGATGTTAACAATAATAATTTACACTGGGGTGCCCTGTAATGCTGATCTTTTGGTTCCTCTATAAGCAGTGACTTACAGTGCGTTTGGCACCCAAAGATCTACATGTTTCAGCAGCACCTTTTCCCAATCAGAGGATACTTCATAGGAAGTTTGGCTCAGGCAGTTAATAAAGATGAAAATTATAAATCAAGGCTGAAATTATACTTGGTACTACCTTGGTGTCCTGGTATCTAGCAGTTTTCACAAGCTCCTTGACACTCCTTTCTCATGCCTACCCTACAATATAGATGAGCATGAAAATTAAGTGAAGAATTAATTTACACTGAAAAACATAAAATCACAGTTTCTTCCAAAATGACAAAAAAAAAAAAGGAGGTGAAAAGTTGCCAAGAAAATGCAACTGACAAAAATGCAAACTGATTTAGCCCATTTCTGTAAAGGCATTATTGTTGAACAGTTAACTGTGACATCTTGTGTGCTTTATGCAGGCTAATTTTCTCGAGGTATCTTTAAGGCTGAGACTAAATGACACTTATCAATCTGAAACATGTGAAGAGTTCCATGATTCTGAGTCAAGTCAGAAAGCAGGTGAAAGTTTCCTATGGCTGGAGAGTTTTTAATTCAACCTCCGTAGTCTACACTGTAGGATTCTGAAGTCTTTCCCTGCAAATATTTACATTGTAATTCACAGTACACAAACATGTTAACATCTTTAGAAATTGTATCAAGATATGGCTATTAAAAAGACCAGTTACATGGAAAGAAAATGGCATTATCTAATTTTTGGTTTTTGAATATGTAAGGAATGGCCTCTATCAGCAAGCATCTCCTTTCAAATGAGCTATTCACCAACATTCTATGATGTACACTGGTCTGGAGTATTCTACAGCCAATGAGTCTTGTATCTACTTCCCTTTATCCTGACTTCTTTCAATCTCTCCAACTGGCACCAGGACATACAAAGCCTCTCTCCATAGCCCGAGATAGACTAACTGTATTATCCTTGCATTCCCAAGTAGTGTAATTTTTCTCAACTCCATTTTCTCCAGAGAGAAACTAGAACAATAAAACTGGAGCTCCTGAGTCAGAAAAAACAAATCCAGCATCGACAATCTGCTGTCTCTTGTTTGTCTTTGTCTACTTACGTAATTTTATTTTGGCGATTTTCATCTGTGAATCTGTAAATTTGTTAAGAGTTTTGAATATTAAATGAGATGGTATATGAAATTTGCCTAGTAAAATGTCCTCTGTGTAGGCATTGCTCAATAAGTATTTTTTCATGTTGTGCAATATACAAAAAATACATTTGATGAATCACGTTCTAGTTTGCTTTTCCTGACACAGATTAGTTAGAGTTTTAAAACAGACCTCTTACTGAAATAAATGATTAAAAAATATTGATGGTAGAATATTACGGAGTGAAGCAGACTGGTATGAGATATATTTTTAAGCAGGCAAAATTTTTGAGTCTACTAAATCTCTGTATAATGAGGATCCCTAGTCAACCATGGGTTTCTGTTATCACAGGAAAAAGAACATCATAAAAATTACATTAAATAATGCCTCTCATATGCTCAGTGATCTTGATTTTAGGAAATTAAAGATCATAATTATTTGATCTAACTTAATTAACAGGACCCACCACCTTAGAGGCCCTGGGCTTCTCTAAAAAGAATATGAATATGATGACAAAATTAAGTCACAGCCAGTAAAGATTCTCATCTGAAAAGAAAGTGGAAGGAATTATCTGATTCAGACTCCCAAGTCAATTATATGCCTTGGGTGTTTCATGAAAATTCAGTTAAATTTACCTGAGCTGAAATGAAGGAAAGACCATATAGCGAGGGATAGTAATTTACTGATCCATCCAATCATTCCTCCAACATTTATAAAGCCTCTTCTCTTCAGTGAGCACTGTGAGTGATATCTTACGATAAATACAAGAATGAATCAAATGCGTTTCCTGCTCCTTCCTCATTAACAGAGAAAAAGACAGTTTCTAGTGAGTATAATCTACAGGAATTGAAATGTGGAACAATATACCAGTTTTGATCTGCAAAAGTAAAGAAAGTATTTCTTTAATAGATGATACTTCATCTATATTTTGGAATGAAGATGGTTAAACAAAATAGTTTAACCATTTTTCATTGAATATTTCGAATGTATTAAAAACTAATCTATGCTGGAGATAACAGTTTCAGAAGTGTAATTGTGTCATAGCTCTAATTTCTAAATGTGAGCTGTAATAAAAGTTGTTTAATCACTCACTGAACTCCTTCAATGTGTATCAAGTAATCACTGATTTCCTGAGTGAATATTAAGTGATATAATGTATATAAAAGTAATTATTAGTATAATAAAGTTATCATTATGACACTATTCTAGTGAAATCTCTTCTATGCTTTCTCTATTTTTTCCTATATTTGGTTGTCATTTTCAACCTGTTTAAGCAATATCTCAATCAATAAAATCTAAGCAAAAACTTTGATAGCTTTTTAGTACTCCTGAGAAATTATGGAACATTATTTCATGTTGTATTTAAACCCACCTATTGAAGTATATTATTTAATCTCTGGGTAAACCAGATTCCAGAATGTTGCTAAATTATGCACAGAGCTTTGCTGTTTTATATATTTACTGATTGTTGAGGGAAAAGTTTTGTCTTTCCTTGGATTAATATTCCTGTTTTAGTGATCTTAATGTCTAGAATTCAGCTGAAGTATCACCTCCTTTGATAAGCCCAGCTTGCTTCTTTCAGTTCATTATCCGTCTTTGAATATAATGCTGATTATGTTAAGACAGCACACGAGAACATTGCTGCCTTTCATCCTTTGATGATTCATATCTAAAATGTTTTACTGCAATTATCGGAATTCACCAAAATGTGACAGTGATCAAGTTTACTAATATCATTCAGTGTAATAGTCTAACATGTATATTAGTCATTTTTCCATCGCTAGGACAAAGGGAAAAAAAAGAAAAGAAAGAAAAGGAAAAAAAAGGAAAGAAAAGAAAATTCAAGAAAGAAAAAAGAAATGTACAATTTAAAGAAAAGAGATTTATTTTGGCTCCTAGTGTCAGAGAGTTCAGCCCATGGTCAGCTGGCTCAAAGACAGAAATGGCTTTTGGTAGGGATGGTGAAGGAAAGCTTCTTGATTCCTGGAAACTAGGAAGCAAAGAGAGAAAATGGAACAGCCTGTGATAAGACTAGACTGTTGCAGGCATGGCCCCATGATCTACCTTCTCCAAGCAGACCCTGCCTCCTAACAGTTTATTCAGCTATGAACTCATCAATGGATTTGACAGCTGATGAGAACAGTCCCAAACATAATCCAAAAGCCCCACTTCTAACTAAATGAGACTTTGTGGGACATTTAGCCTTCAGCCACAGCCTTAAAACAAAAACAAAAACAAAAACATGTCCTTTCTAACCAAGTGATCCACATAATTTCTTGGACATTTTATGAACTTCTGTGCCTTTCTTAGGATATATTGTGGATAAGGAATGTGATTTTAAACTACTGCAAAATTTTAAGTCTGTTCTAAAGACAACCTCTGGGGAAAAAACTTCTGGATTACCGCAGGAGGAATTAATGTATTTGTCCTTTAAATTGCCTTAACATTTTGTGTATATAATAGTAAACAGTATCTAGATTCACAGAGTGAGCTGTATGTTCCTACCTTGCTTAAAAGAGCATGAATTACCCAGACATGGAGGCTCGGGCCTATAATCTTAACATTCTGGGAAGCTGAGGCAAGTGGATTGCATCCTCAAGCCTAGCCTATGCAACTTAGCGGTTTAGTGAGATTTGTCTCAAAAAAATAAATAAATGAAAATTATAAAAAGTGTGGGGATGGAACTCAGTGAGGAAGTCCTGGCTTCAGTACCCGCTTACCCGAAAAGAAAGCGCAAATTGCTTAAAACATAGACTAATCTTTATTCAACATTAAGTGCTTGATTTGAATCACATGTAGAACACTGAGTAAGGATTAATACGTTTACTGGATGACTTGCAGGATACAGACTGTCCAGGGACAGAGCAGTAGCTCCATCTACGGTGCTGCATTTACAGCATTCAAGGAGTTTTTCACTGAGAAGTTTAGTGTTTTAAACTTCTATTGGCATTCTTAAGTAAGTTGCTCTGCTTACTGTGGACTATAAAACAAGAGACAGCAGGGGTGCCATGGGGTAGATGATGCTAGTAGGTCCAACTGGTCCTCCAGGACAGCGCGAGCTGGGAAACACTTCAGTAAGGCAGCGCAGCAGTAGATCCTCGAGTGTTGGTTGGCTCAATGCCCAGGCTTTGGTTCCTCCTCTCACGTTCAGTTGTTGCCTTTGTTAAGAACTCAATGATAATGCTTCTGGCACCAGTCCTGGCATATTTTGATTCCGCAGTAAAAATTAGATTGATTTCTCTTTTCTTTCCCTCCCCTCAATCAGTTTAGCACCACTTAATATAACATATAATTAAAGAAATACCCCTCCAATATTGAAGCACAGTTACACGTGTTGACGCTGCAGCTCAGAGCCTTCTCTGTGTGCTTGTGCATGCTGTCCTCTACGTATGCTTAAGGTCTCTTTCTCAAGGGCAGTGGCTCCACTGGATTCAGTCTGCTGAATAGCGATATGCAAACCGTGAGATTTACATGGTATCTTCTCTTTCTTGGACAAAGTTTAAATGAACAACTACTTGGTTTTCTTAAAGTTGTGTGGTGCTCTTACTCATTGTTCATCAGTTAACTTGTTTGACTGTTTGAGTGTCTCTATTTAGAACTTCAGTGGTCAGACTAACACAGCACTGGTAGTTTATTTACCTATTTTATAGGCTTTGTTGAAAGAGGAATGGAAATAATGATGGGTTGGAAGAGTGTGGAGTAATAGGAATAGTAATATAAGTGAAACAGCTGATAAGTGACAAACTACAAATCCAAATCAAAATATGTTCTGCAGTGTTGGATTAAACTTTGAACAGAGAATAAAGTTCAAGTTATTTTTTTCCATATAGGAAACTTCCCATGAATGGCAGGATGCAAATTAAGGTTAGATAATTTCTTTTGGAAGAGTGATGTAAAATTTAATGTTTACTTTTCCTTCAACTTTCCTCTGTATTTTCCCAAAAATATGAGCTTCTCCATCTCCATTTGTCACAATTTCATAGGTATTGTAAAGACTGCAGAGCTCAGTGGTGTCACAGAGCTGCTCCATCACCTTTAAAATCCTCTGTCTAGAATGCTTGTGAGTAGTCAATATTTAGATTATTGAGGCCAGTTGAAGAGTTAAAACCCACTTACCTCCTTTTTTTGACGATCTTTCCATTTCCTACTGAATTGGTAAAAGGTCTGAGCATTTTAGATTCAGAAAATGATCTTAAGAAAAAATTTAAGAAGTCTTTATCTTGTCTCTCAACCTTTGCAGGTGTTGGTTTATAAGAGTATGAGATAAAGGATAAAGGAAAGGATCTGAATTTTGAGAAAGTGAAGGTTGGGATAATGTTAGTATTCTCTACAATTGAATTTTTGAAGCTCTTCTTACTGATGCAGTTAATAAATACCGGAATGGAAATATTGGAGAACCAGAGGTAGTTGAAAATTGAGAGTAGATGTGTTTTGCAAAGTGTAATTTTCCTGATAATCCTGAAAGCATTTGAAAACTTACGGCACAAGAAAATAGAACAGGTACTTTCATTATAAGGAGGGAGTTTAAATAAATTATATGCAAAACACTAAAGACTTTTGATCACATAGCAGAGGGTTCTTGCTTTCTAGCTTTCAATTTTGTCTGATCTGATCCTGTGACATCCCTAGGTCAGTTCCTAATGGGTGATGTCACTGAAGGTATGGACTTCAGAGTAAAGCAGGTTACCAACTGATTCTGTGCAATCCTGAGAGAGCAGGCAAAGCCACGTTCAGAAACACTACATGCTAGTCATGAAATGTTGGTGTGAATTTGGATTCTCTCAGTTTTCTATTCAAAAAAAGCAATCATAGTTTTAAGATATAATAAGAGTGATGTAAATAATGCAGTTTATGTACTAATCACTGAGGAACATCAAAAAATCTCTTTTAAAATGACAGCTTTAATGAAACATAATTCACATATGATTAGATGTGCACTTCTAGAATACAATTTAGTCCATTTGTTATATTCACAAAGTTATGAAACCAGAACTACTATTCAATTTCAGAATTTTCATTGCTCTCTAAAGAAATATACACCCATTAGCAGTCACTCCTCATTACCTCATCCCCTAGCAAATATGAATCTAATTCTGCCTCTATGCATTTCCCTTTCTGGAGATTTCATATGAATAGATTCATACAATATCTGACTCTTTGTATCTGCCTTCCTTCAATTGACATAATATTTTCAGTGTTTGTCAAGTTGCAGCCTGTGTGGTACCTTTGTCCCCTCTATGGCTGAATAATATATGTCTTATGAATATACTGCACTTATTTATTTATTCATTTTTGGCAAGCATCTGAGTTGTATTTCCACTTTTCAGGTTTATGTATAGTGCTGCTATAAACATCTGTATGCAAGTTTTTGTGTAAACATATGTTTTAAATTCTCTTGGATATATGCTTGCGAGTGAAATTACAGGTCACATCATTACTTTGTCTTTAAAAGTTAAGGTCTTTCCAAACTCTTTTTCCAAAATGTTCACATCATTTTGCATAAATAATGCCCCTATATCTTTATTGAAGTATAAATAAAAACAAAGTTGCATATACTTAAAGCGTAAAATTTTAATATCTACATTTTCAGATGAATTGCAAAAATGATGGCAAAGATAATGGAAACAACTAAATTTCTGTCAACGGATGAATGGATAAAGAAAAAAAAAAATATATATATATACATAATGTTATTCATTTTTAGAAAAGAAGGATATTTTGCCATCTTTCATAACACTGATCAACCTGGAAGACATTATGTTAATTGAAATAAGTCGGGCACAGAAAGACAAATAACACTTGTTCTCCCTTGCATGTGGAATCTAAAGACTTTGTACTCATAGAAACAGAGAATAGAAAGATTGTGATCAAGGGTGCAGGACTTGGGCAAATGGACAGGAAAATAATATCTTTAATTCCCAGTGTAGATGAAGGAATTTATTTTGTCTTGGAAACCATGTCAGCTTTATAGCCATACTTCAAAAAAATATATACACATTTTGAGTATTTGAAAGAGTGTTCTCATCATCCTGCTGTCTCTTCTGTTTTGACCGAGTCTCTTCATGGACATTTACAGGCAGCCAGATTATGAAGAGAAAAGACCTCTGGCAAGGTGTGAGATAATGCCTTAGGCTATTGCATGCCACTGTGTCTTCCCCTATCCTTCCTCCATGGGAGGTCACTGTTCCCTTTAACACATTAATCTCAATGTGACAAGCTCATAAAATAACTAAACATCTACTTTGTATTTATGCCACATTTACTCCTGCAGAGAGCTAGAATAAATTTGCCATGAAACCACTGTTAATAACTTCACAGTTCTCTACAAGTACCAATAAATGCTTCATTAGATACAAAAATGCATTTGTTCAAAGGTAGAATGTGTCCCACAGGGTATCTCACCTTTGTTACTATCAATATTGGGGGTTCAAAAATTCTTTGCTGTGTGTGGCTGTTCATTTCTTTATAACATTTGATACTTCTGACCTTTACTCATGGGATGCTTATAGTGCCACCCAGTAACAACAACCAGAAGTGTGTCCAGACATTGCAAATGTTCCCATGGGGGCTGCATTACCCACAATGGAGAGTCACTGGTCTAGTGGTTAGAGCATAGATTTAGGTAGAAGTCATATTTCAGATCTTTGGGAAGGTAACCCAATCTTTCTGTTCTTATTTCTTAGAAGTGAAAATCCATATAGGACTGCTGTAAGAATTAAATGAGATGATACATATGGAACCAACTAACAAAATGCCTACCACACATATGAACTTGTTTTTCATATATCCAGTGCTACACATTAAAGTGTCTTCCAGGTCTTAGGTTCCCTTAAGGTGCTGAAGCCTGTTGAACAAAATCAACCAAGGTTCTGGCCCTTATGCAGTCTGCTGTGCAGTTATACCTGACAGCTATGTTTTTGCTTTTGTGGAGATCACACTGTCTTTCAAATTGGGTGTGTTATATTTTGTACCAATAACTAGATTTTTAGTTGCTTTAAATCAGTAATATTCATTTAATATTCACATTCATATTTATACCACACAATAGGCCCGGCATGGTGGCATATGCCTGTATTTCCAGCACCCCAGAGATTGAGGCAGGAGGATCACCACAAGTTCAGGGGCACTCTGGTCTACAAGATGAGTTCAAAATGAGCCTGAACTACATAGTGAGACTCTGCCTCAAAAAGAAAAAAAATCAAATCACTGAATATATAGCAGGAAACAGTGCTTGAAGCGTGCTTCTGAAATTGAGCAATGAAGGAAATGAAGAGTGGGCAGATGTATGAGTTTGTTTGAATGCTTGCTTTTCATTGTTTATTTTTTAAATTTTTGCTTTTATTATACACATTTGCAGTGGATAATGATTATATTCATCATGGGGCATTGGTACATGTACATAACACACTTCCCTCTGTTCCCTCACTCCTACATTCATTTCTTGGTACCCTCCCCTTTCTCAAAATGTCTATCTCTCTGTTTCCTATTATCTACATTTTTTTATTCCTCAATTCTTTCCTGTCATGGGCCTCTCATACAAGAGAAACTGTGTGATATTAAATTTGTGTGTCTCATTTATTTCACTTTTATTATGTATCAAAATGCATTCATTTTCCTACAAATGATTCAAGTTTATCTTACTTTATGTCAGAGTAATACTCCATTGTTTATAATTACTACTTTTTTTTTAATCTATTCATGTGTCAATGAACAGATAGGCTGCTTGAAAGATTCCGCTACTAGGAATTTGCTGTTACAAACATCAGAATACATGTATCACTTTAATATGATTGTCTAACTCTTTGGGGAATATACCTAGAAGGGGATGAGATGGGACAAATAGAATTTCTAGTTTTAGTATTTTGAGGAATCTCCATACTGACTTCCATAGTCTACATTCCAACCACCACTGTAGATGAGTGCCTTAGATATTTTTTACTCACTGTTTAGACAAAATACCTGATGCCCAAAATTAGGAAAGGAAAGGTTTATTTTTTACTGTTCTTGAGGGTTTCAGTCCATACTCAGTTGGCCCCAAGGCAGCCTGGTGTGGCGGGCCGCCATTCATGGCCACTGCAACAGCAAAGTGAACCAGCAAGAGAGGGAGACACGCCTCCTTTCTGCTCTTACACTGTATGTCAGCTCCACCTCTGGGTGGGTGCAGCCCTCACAGCGCCAATCCCAGCATCAGACAACCAACCAATCACGAACACTAGACCCAGCTGCATCCATGCCATGATTACAGGAGACTTGGCGGGGCCACAGGTATATAACCCATAACAATGGGTTTCTATTTTCCCTGAAACCCCTCCAGTATATTTTACTATTTGAATTCTTCATGGTAGTTATTTATTCGACAGTAACATGGTATCTCAGTGCTATTTTAGCTCCTAATTCTTTAGTGATGATAAATACTGAACATATTTTCATGTATTTATTAGTCATTTGTACCTTTTTATTTTAGCAGGCTGTCTTTTGATGGAGTCTCATTTTGAAGAGTCTAATCTTTTTGATTTCTTTACATATTCTAGATATTTGTCTAAGGATTAGTTAGCAATTTTCTCCATCGTGTATCTTGTTTGATGTGCAGAAACTTAATTTTATGTAAATCTATTTGTTGATTCTTGATGTTATTTCTTGTGCAATTGGGCTTCTGTTCAGAAAGCTCTTGCCTATGCCTATGTTGTTGAACAGTTTTACCCATTTTAACTTTTAGCAAATTTAGTATA
>RJWM01016982.1:0-44192 GCA_004363535.1 Dasyprocta punctata | reverse complement strand
GCTGTGCACTTTCCCCGTCCAGCCCGCGGGTCCTGACCCGGCTCCTGCCCGCTTCCGCCCACAAACCTTTCTGAAGAGCAAACAGGGCCTAGGGGAACCAGCTAGGCAGTGCCTGGGGCCAGAGGCCAGGTCCCGCTGGGCTTTGGGGCGGCCCAGGGTTCCGGGTCCGGAGATGGAGCCACAGCTGAGTTGGGCGGGTAGCAGGCAGTGGGGGGCAGGCACACAGCCTGAGGGTGGGAAAGGGGGGTTTGAGGGACAGGGACCATGATGGGGACAGGGTCCCCAGGTAACTGCTGGGAGCCGCCCCGGCTGGGGCTGGGATGTGAGCCAGCAGTGACCCACCCTGTGCCAAGCCCCTGGGCTTGGAGGCTGTGACAACCGAGACTGCTCCCCAGTGGTGGCAAACCTAAGGCCGCAGCAGGCTCTAAAAGGTTCATCGCCATCGCTGGTGGGCCCTAATACACACAAGGAGAGGGGCTCCTGGGGTGAAAGGCTATGGAGGATCCACTGCTGTATCCAACAGGATCCTTTGGTTTTGAGTGACAGAAGCTCCATTCAAACCTGCTTGAGGAGAAGATGGAATATATTAAGGCTGGGAGAGGGGGAGGGAGCAGGCCTCAGGCGTGGCTGGATCCAGGTGCTCAGCTAGGGCACACCCAACCACCCAGCACTGCTGCTTGCCGCTGTGCCGGCTGGATTTGCCGCAGATGGAGAAGGTAGTGTCATGGGCAGCTCCACGCCCTGCAGCTCATTCACCCTCCGGGAGCTGGGAGAGAGGCGAGAGCCCCGGGCCGCCCCCAGCAGGAGCCTCACAGCCGTCTCTGATGCGGTCCAGGGTCAGCTGCTGGCCGGGCTCAGTCTGGGTCCTGCACCTGCCTCGGAGCTGGGGTGTTCAGGAGACAGCCTCAGGCCACCTCCTTGGCCTGACGGGTAACAGAGGAATGGCCCATCTGAGGAGCCTGTCCAGCCCCAGCACCCTGGGCCGCTCCTGGGTCTTCCCAGCATGCTTTGCGAGGGGCAAGGGTGGGGGTCCTGGGCTGCTCGAGGGATCTGGGCCGAGGACGAGACCCCGCGGCCCCCTGTCCTGTATGCCTGTTTTCCTCTTCTTTAGCCAATTTTTTTTTCTTTGTGGAAAAATACACGTGCCATAAAATTCGTCACGGTGACCATTTTCAAATGCACAGTTCAGGGGCTCTGAGGACCTTCATGGCGCCCACCCGCTGGCTCCAGAGCCCCTTCATCTTCCTACGCTGGAACCCTGTCCCCGTGAGCCACTAACACCTCGTCCCTCTCACTCCTAGCCACCACCGCGTACTTCACGTCTCTCTGGGTCGGACCACTCAAAGGGCTGCATCCAACTGGAGTTTGTTCTCTTCAAATGGGTCATTTCACCGACTGTTTAAAGAGTTCACCCACGTATAGCATGTTTCAGAACTTCCTTCTTTTTGAAGGCTAAATAATATTCCCTCCGCATACAGATGGACATAGTATCTGCAGATGGACACTTGGGTCACTGCTGTGATTCAGGCAGTGAGGATGAATGTGGATGTATAAATATCTGCCTAGCACTGCTTTCAGTTCTTTTGGGTGTGTGTCCAGGAGTGGAATAGCCAGATGATGCGTCGTAATTCTATTTTTACTTTTTTAGAGCAATCACCTTCCTATGGAATGTTTTACCCCCCTGCCCCGCCCGCACCCAAGCCTGCGGTTCCATTAGCAAATACTTATAAATCAGGAGGGGACAGATGAAGGAAAGCATGCGAACTCTACCTCTGGGGGCTGAAATGGCAGTCCTGTCAGGGGAAGGAATTTATTTGAAGAGCGAGCCAAGTACGCATAATCCAGGTGCAGAGCAGGAGGCCGAGGGAGGGGCCGTCAAGAGCAGGGCGCTCGGTGCCCGGATGCCTGGCCGGCGAGCGTCGCATCTCGGGCAGCGGCTTTCCGTTGGTAGGAAATTGTCACTTTGGTGGCATTCAGGAACGTGGCTTATGTCATTAGGCCTCCATGTATAAGGAACTCACTCAAGGCTGTGCTAAGGGCAGCGCCGGTGAGGGCCTCCACCTGCACCTCCCGGGAGGGACCTGGTGCCTCGTGGCTGCGGCAGCTGACGCCGAATCGGTGGCAATTGCATTGTCCCATGCCGCCTTCCCCGGGAGGGAAGGCAAGGACCACAGCTGGGAGCTGGAAGGGGCAGCGGTGGAGACTGGGCTGAGCAGGGACCCGGGAGGCTGAGGAGAGAGGCCGGGGAGCCAGGAGGCCTCGGCCCGGCCCCGGAGGGCGCAGCAGCGGCTCTGACCGGCAGCCGGGGAGATGTGGTCAGCGCCCCTCCGGGCTGACGCAGCTTGGCAGCAGGGTCAGGGGCGGGAGCAGCGTCCGGGCCTCTCTGGCCATGGCGGCGGCCCGCAGCCCAGCTTCCCAGGCCCTGGGCGGGATTGGCGTCTGCCTGTCCCCTCTGGAATGTCTGCGCTGCAGCCGGGGCTTGCTCTAAATGAGAACCAGGCGGACAGGGCTCGGCGGGCTCCTCGTGCGGTCTGGGCAGGGCCGCTTGGCACGGCTGCTGGGAGGACACACGCTCCCGCCAGCCAGGGCGGCTGGGGCCCTGCCAGCCACTTCAGGCCAGCGCCTGCCCAGGGCAGGGCAGGGCCGTTCCTAGGCCGGGGGCAGAGCTCCACCCTGGAGGCTGACAGGACCGGCTCTGGAAGCTCGGTTTGCTCAGGTTGGACACGAGCGTCCTGACTCCCCAGGGGTCACATCGGAGCCTGGAGCTGGGGACAACGGTGACCCTTCACAGACTTCTAATCCCCACCAAGGCTGCCGAGGCTTCCGGCCTGCGGGCCCTGAGAGCCAGAGAGGGTCAGGAAGCCACCCAGGGCCACGCAGCAAATGCTTCCCGATGGGATCCGCACTACTCCGCTAGAAGCCAGCGCACAGGGAAGTCCTCCAGCCCTGCTTCCCCCCACGGTCATGGGGACCCCTGCACTTCCGGCTTCGGTCCGCCTCCTCCACGTCATCTTCTAGACCTTCTCGAGGGATTCCAAATTGGGGTTATCTTTGAGATCTGGGGTGGTTCAGATGGAGCCCCTCCATTCTGCTCTCTGGCCTGCAGAAGGACAGAAAAAATGCCCCGATCTGGGCAGGTGCCTCTGGGTCTTGGACTCAGTTTCTCCCCCACAGCTGGCTGAGCTGTCTGGAAGGTGTAGGCTGGGGGGAGAAAGAAGCTTCCAGGGGCCAGGGTGGGAGCCAGAAGAACAGGGAGGGTGAGGGGCAGTGATTGGAGGGGTCAGGCAGGAAGGAGCCCCTGACTCCATGTCTGTGGGTGTTTGGGGCTGGGTTCCACATGAGGGACTGAACTGGTTGCTCTGATCAAGGCTAAGGCAGAGAGAGTCTTCCTACCCCTGAGAAGTGCCTGGGACCAGAGATGTCCCTTCATCAATGACAGTGGACACCACCTTAGGAGCCCCAGCCCTGCACCTCTTAGAACTCACCTGTTCCCTGAACTCGCGCGGGCTCCCAGCAGCCAGGGGGACCCCGTCTGTCCATGGTCCTGTGCAGGTCCCGATGCTATCAGTGCCGTGTGGCCACCCGGTCCCCCACAGTGATGTAGGTCCCGGAATCAGCCGTGGCAGAGACACATGAGACTCTGACTGTTTTCCAAAGTCTTTTCGTAAAACAGAAGGGATGCGAGTCCTCGTACGTAACTAACACTCCTCCCAGGACCAGCTCTGCCCTGAATCATAAAAATATCCCCAAGCCCCATTTGAAACCATTATTCCTGCCAACAGCTTGGTTCAGCAAGTGCTGTCTTCCTGCTCCTGGGATTGGTGGCATCTTGCATGAGGTCGACAGTGAGCCTGGGGGTGACAGGTGGGGGAGGAGAGGGGCTCCCTGAAATCTGGGTGGCCTGAAACACGCCCTGCTTCCTCCAGCGGGAAAATAGGCTGGAGGTGACTCCAGGCCCCGCCTTAGCTGTGGTGTCACTTGCTGCCCTTGGAGTCACCTGAAGTCAACTGCAGTCTGAAAATACTAAGTGGAAAATGACAGAAGTAAACGAGTCATGGATTTGAAATCGCTCAGGTGCAGCCATGCTGCCTGTTCTTGACTCCTTTAAGTGAGAAGGTGAAATGGTTTTCATTCTCTTTCTCCTCCTCCCTCTCCCTGTCCTTCTTCCTCTTCCCTCCTTCTCCTTCTTGGTCTTCTTCCTCAAACTCCTTCCCTATTTCTTCTTTCTCTTTCTCCTTTTTTTTTCTCTTGGCGGTGCTGAGGACTTAATTTGGGGCCTTCACACTGAACTACACCTCTAGTCCTTTCTATTTTTTATCTGAAGACAAGATCTCGCTAAGTCACTCAATTGCCCGTGTTGGGCTTGAACTTTTGATCCTCCTGCCTCAGCCTCCCAGAGTGCCAGGATTATGGGATTACATTAGTTATTGTTGTTAATCTCTTACTGTACCTAATTTATAAATTAAACTTTATCATTGGAATATGGAGGATTAGTTCCAGTGGATACTGACCTCGGTCAGATGCTCAAAGTCCTGATGGAAAAGGATGTAGTAGTCACACGTAACCCACACACATATTCCTGTATTCTTAAATCATCTCTACTTATAAAGCCTAACACATGTGACATAAGTAGTTGTTCTACTGTGTCATTTAGAGAATGATGACAAGAAAAGAAACCCATATATGTGCAATACGGATAGACTCGATTAATTAGTTTATTTTTGTAGTCTTGGAGATTGAACCTAGCACTTAGCTGCACCCTCAGCCCTTTTTAAATTCTTTTTTTTGGGGACAGGACTTGCTAATTTGCTAAATTGCTTGGGCTGGGCCCCAGCCCTTGTCTCCCTGCCTCAGCCTCCCGGAGTGCTGGGATCACAGGCGTGCGCTGGATTCAGTTTTTTCCTGAATATTTTTAACTCATGGTTGGTTGACCCCACGGATTTGGAAGAACGAGCGTACTCTGGGTGTGTCCTGTCCCGCTTTGGGGCCCGTGGGGTGTCTCCTCCGTAGATAAAGGGGCTGTGGGACGGGAAGGGAGGGGACCTGCAGTCCCCAGCTGGTGAGGAGGGCGGTGCGTGCTGCAGGGACCCGGAGTTGCCCTTCAGCTTGGTGTCTGACACGGTTTCCAGGAGCTCCACACCTGTGTTCCGTCTTGGGGTGGGCTTCCCGGCTCCGCACGAGTGCACATGACGGCGTGCGCGTGTGTATGGGTGTGAGCACGCCCTGACTGCCCCAGTGCCCAGAAAGCACCCTTCACCTGCTGCGCTGATTCCACCAGGCTCTTCCCCCGGGAGGGGGCATCAACCCGAGTCACAGAGCTGTGTGCCACTCACAGCCAGCGACAAGCCGATGGCCCCCGTGAGGAACAAGGACCTCAACAAGGGTGCAAGGGCCTGGCGAACGTGCTGGCATCCTTCAGCACCCAGGGAGAGGCCGGTTGGCCTTTAGAGTGATTTATAAAACCGGACGGCGCAGCAGCCTCTTCTCTCCACTCCACTGGTGGGATCCGAACCCCCACTTGCTATCCATCGCCTGCGCATTAGCAGGGGCAGCTCGTGACATTCCGCCTCCTCTTTCATCAGATGGAGGTCGTTTTCCCAGCCTCCCTGTGGGGAGGTGATGTCATGAGGCCTCTGGTAGGGCGGGAGAGACTGGTGTTGAATCCCATGAGGCTGCCTGCGTGGAGGAGGAGGAGGATGGCTGAGTGAAGAGAGGAGATGGCTGTGGGCAGCAGGAGGCCATGGCCTGTGGGCTCCCCTGCCAAGCCCCCTGGGTCCCCCCAGCCCTGCGGGATGCCAGGGCCTTGGAAGGCCAAGTCCCGACCCCCAGCTGGCCTGCCAGGCCACCCCAGAGTCTCCGAGGTGCTGTGCACTGGAGTCAGTGATGCCGGTGGCCGGTAGCTGCCTTCCTCCCGTTGATCCCAGCTTGGCTGTCCCGGCGAGCCTCTCTGTCTCTCATCTCCCTGTCCTGCCTTTTTCTTCCAGGATCTTGGGGAGAGGAGGCAGCGCTCAACCTGGAGCAGGGGCTTGGGTTTGTGCCCCGGCTCTGGTTCTTATTTTCTATGTGATCTTGAACTAATAGTTTCTTCTTTCTGAGCCGCGACTTCCTCAGGAATAAGGAAGCCAGGAAGACCCACCGGCGGGGAAGGCATCATTGTGTATGACGCTGTGTGTCGCCTTTTTTGCTGCTGTGATCGCATAGAGAAGAAAGCCGGTTTAAAGGAGGAAAGCTTAATTTTGGGTTCAGAGGTTTCAGGCCCTGGTCCTGTGGCTCTGTTGCTTCAAGGCCTGGGGTGAGACAGAAACATCGTGGAAGGGAGCAGTGGAGGAACGCTGCTCACCTCGTGGTCACCGGGAAGCTGAGAGGGAGGGACGGATCTCACAGGGAAGGGGTGGGGGGGGGAAGAGTCCCCAGGGGATGAACCTGGGACCCACTCCCCCCAGGGAGCCTCCACCCCTTAACCCCTCAGCTTCCAATATTGCCATCAGGCTATGATCTCATCAATGGATTGATCCCTCCCTGGGTGAAGTTAGCGCCTTCCTGACCCAGTCACCTCCTGGACAACCCCAGCTCTGAGCGAGAAAGACTTCCAGGAACACTTTACACCCAGACCCTGATGATGGCCTTGCACAGGGCTTCTCAAGCCAAGTCGCCTGTGACAGCCGTTGCCCTGCCTGTGACCCAAATCCATCACTTTTTACTTCATATTCTTATTTAAATCAATTCGCATTTTCCTACATAAATCTGTTTAAAATAGAAATATTGTTATAAATGGAACATGCAATGCTGTTTATTGTACTGTTAATTACAAACACAGTTCCGTTTTTAGTGCTCAAAAATACTGCAGTGGAAATCTAAAATGACATCTAGAGAACTTACGGGCTGAAAACTACAACATCCTGAGGAAAGAAACCAAAGGTCTAAATAACTGGGGCCATGTGGCGGGTGTCTGCTGGGAGAATCCATCAAGATATAAATTCTCCCCAAATCAATCAAGACGTTGGGTTTGATACAATTCTTATCAAAATTCCAGCCAGATTTTGTATTCTAAAGTTTTTAATTTAATTTATTTTTTTTTTTATGAAAAGGCAATGGAACTACAATAGCTAGAATTGTTCTGGAAAAGAATCAAGTAAGAGGAGTCATTCCACCCGACTTTCCCTGAAATCAGTGTAGCTCTAGAGGGTCCAGGAGGCTTACCCACAAAGCACCAAGGAGGCTGTCCCACAGCAAACATCCCTGAGCACACGCTGTGACCGTTCTGAGCCCGGGACTGTCCCTGTGCTTGGGGACTTGAGGCCGGTAGGAGACACAGACAGCAGGGTGTGCACGCTCGTGTGTGTGAGTGTGTGCGTGTGTGCACCCGTGGGAGAAAGGGAGAGGAGAGGTGGGCGGAGGTCCCAAGGGGCCTTGTGCTCTGTGGAAGTCCCACAAACCTTCTTTCTTCTCGGCCGTCTTTGGGGGGGCCTCATGGACCCCAGGAGTGGCCTGGGACTCTATCGTCCCAGCTCCCTGAGGAGCTGCTGGAGAGGAGTGACGCACAGACAGCGGTGCGTGTTCACACGTGTGAAAGGAGTGGGGAAGGTGTCAGCATGGAAGTGGAGCCGTTTGGGTGAACCCTTGCAAGGAAAGTCAGAAAACCGGGAGGCCCTGAAGGAAGGGTCCCCGTGCACGGTTGCTGAGGCAGAGTGCAGGGGCCGCCACACCCGTGTGCGCCTGCGCTTCGGGGCTCTGCTCCCCCAGGGAGGTGCCGTCATTCGCTGGCAGATCTCTCTCTGCTCTGCTCCTCTTTCTTTTTTTCAGATTGACACGTGTGACCCCAAGACCTCCACACTCGGCACCCCTCCCACATGTCCACCTGCTGGCCTCTGCCCCAGCCTTGTCCCCAAATTCCTTGTTCTGAGTTTTCTTTGCGAGCCCCGTCCAGCCAGCCAGCCCGTTCTCCACGGCCCTTGAGTCCATGTAGATCCTCATGGGATGCCCCTGCTCTCTGTCCAGCATGGGTGACGCGCTGTGCCCATGAAGCTCTGTCCCACGGGAAGGGTGGCGGGGTCCCCCACACAGCCGCCTGCGCACAGCCACAGGCGTGGGCTGAGGGCGCTCTGCTGCAGGGACGCTGGCCCAGGTGACCTGAGGGTGTGGTTTGAGTGCAGCCGATGACCCTGCTCCTAAGTGACCCAGAGGCAGCGCTTCTACTTCACAGTGGCCGCTGCTGCACCTTCCTGACCTTATGAGCTAGTGGGTGCAGTAGGACCTGGCTCAGGATGGGCCCTTCTGGACAGATGACCACTTTTAGCCTATGCCCAGGGGATCCATCTTCTGCCAGTTCCATGACAGAAGCAGCGATTTCCCCAGAGGTGCCTAATTCTCTGCTGTGCGTGGCGCAGCTTTGTGGCGGAGCCCAGGGGTCCCTTCCTGGGATTCTCTGATGGGGTTGGCTGTATTTCCCTGCTGCCCATCTGTGTAATACCACTGCCTCCACCGGAGCCATGGCCCAAGGGGCGGGGTTGCTGAGGGTGAGGCCGACTGCTGCTGGTGCCACCTGACAGCTGGGCTGGGGACCGTGCTGCCCTCAGAGCTCTGAGGCCCACCGGGCATGACACTTCCTCTTTGTGGTGGGAGGGGCCTGATGCAAGGACTGTCCCGTGATGCTCCGACCACTGGTCCTCTTGCATTGTCGCTGGCCTGCAGTGTCTTCCGAAGGCATGTGGACGCTTGTGAGCTGCTTCGTATTTACCTGGCTGCACAAGCAATACGCGATTGCTCTAGGAGGTAAGTAGGGTGCTTCCTGCAGTGCCCGGCCATCCACACTCTGCAAAGGGCATCTAGGCAGAAGGGAGTGTGGCTACAATGGCTCTGGGACAGAGGTGTCAATGTTTATTGTGGCCCAATCCTCCCTCGCCACTTGCTCTGATAATTGTGCCCACTTGGCTCTTACAGTGGCAGATTTATCACCTGGCCTGATGCTAGACCTGTCATCCTCGTTGCTTCCAGTGAGTCCAGATCTGCTGGGACCTGGCCTGGCATCAGCCTGAGGAGGACGTCACTGTGGTGTCTCTTAGGAACTTGGTTAGTGGTGCATCCTCTAGGTCTTTCCTGGGGACGTGATTGGGTGACCCGCCGGCCTTCTGGCCTGACATCGTGTGCCCGCTCCTGCGTGCCCACCTCCCTGAGCCTCTGTGTCTCCGCCTCACTGCTCTGGATATCCAGGAATTTCAGCCCTGGTCAATGGGGCATTCCGTGGTCCAGGTTTCTGGGAGCCACTGGAGAGGAGCCCATGTCATCTGCAGCCTCCCTGTTGGATGTTAAGTCCTGCGTCTCTGCGGAGTGCCCCAAACCCATGACCTCTCCCTGCTCAGTGTCCCCCAGCCCATGAGCGCCCTTCTGACGGGCTCCTGCTGGTTCACCCTGGCAGGTCTTGCTGCTTCTTTGGGGCATGGCGCCTTCCCTTCCTCCCTTACGCTCAGCAGAGCTGTGCTGAAGCCCCGGGTAGAAGCCTGGGGCCCGCAGAGGAGGTCAGGAGGTCTGCACAGGCACCTGTTTCCTCCAGGCAGGAGAGGTGGGCGGGGCAGGGGACCCCACATGCAGGCTCAGAGGGTTTGGAGGAGCCCAGGTCACGTGCTCTAAGTATCGGCTCTCGCCGGCTCCCAGGCAGGTCCGTGGCCCAGGACGGCAGGTGCACCTCGGCTGAGGCCAGCCTCTCTGATGCTGGACATCTTACCCCCAGGTCCTTGTCCAGGCCTCTGCTTTCCCTGTGCTCCTGCTGCAAGGCAGAGAGGCTGCTCGCCAGGACCCCAGGGCGGAGCTCTGCTTTCCCTTGGCTTTCGCTTACGAGCAGTGCATCCACGGCTTCCGGGTTGTTTTTCTCAGTGATGCTCAGCAGAGCCATCCCCCTCTTCCTGGTTCTTCTCTCCCACAGCCCTGAGAAGCACACTGGCCAGTGCATTCCTCACTACCACTTGTCTGCCATGAGACAGCCCACCGCCAGCGAGGGTTTAACAATCAACACCCGAGCCGGGAGCCACCTGTGGCCAGCTCCCTAACCTTCCCTTATCACCTGCTACCTTGCAGGTGTCAGTGGAGGTGTCAGCTCCAGCAGCCTGGCCCAGCCTCCTGAAGCATAGGCTACTGGAGATCAGATCGCAGGGTGTCTGCTAGGGATGGGCAGCTGGGCAAGACACAAACAGGAAGCAGATGGATGGAGGGAGAAGCCTTCACACACACACGGGCGTGACACACACGGGAGTGACCTCCGAACACAAGCGACTGTGACCTCTGCACATGCGCAGGTGGACCTTTGAAGGCACCAGAACACGCTCTGCTCATCTTGGCTGTCCACTGTTGGCCTGTAGTAGCCGGGCATTTGTACCACGCTCTGCCAGCCCTTGGCGGGGCTTGGCCTGGGAAGGACACGCTGGATGGTTACAGAGCTGAGAGCTGGGGGCAGTGTCCCTGAAAATCCCGGGGCAGTGTCTCTGAGAATCCCACGCCCCTGCACTGTGTTCCACCTTTGGAGGTTTGGCCAAGGTCCCCTAGACTTCCTGGACCACACTGAGGAAAGGGCAGGGGAAGGGGGTGGTGGGACCCCATGACTCTGAGGCGGGGTGGGGGGATGTGTTCAGAGTCTGGCTGGGCCACGGCCTGGGACAGTGGTGAACCCCTTGGCACTTCGTTTCATCTGTACACCGGCGGTCAGGACAGCTCCTCACCCGGGAATCATGAGAGCCTAGTCCAGGGCGTGCGGGATCCCTAAGCCATGCCTGAAGTGGGGTAGGCCCCCGTCTGCGGCTCTGTCCTCCTCCTGCATGCGCATTCCTGTGGGCTGCTGGGTGCCAGAGGAGGACTTGGTCCCACTCCTGCTTCGTGGCGGCCAGCTCGGGAATGGCCGACAACTCAAGGTGTCTCAGAGTCCCTGAGTCCATCGCTCGAGTGACCTTGTAGCAGCTGCCCTTGTTCTGCCTTGAGCCAGTTGGTGAGAATGTGCCAGGCAAGTGGTATAAGATGGGTTTTCCCCGGGAGCTGGGCATATAAGGGGGTGGCCCTCCTTTTACCAGGGGCCACGGTCTAGGCGAGATCCGAGAGCTTGCAAGCAAGGTCTTGGGGGCCCTCCTCCTCCTCGGAGAGTGGCCTCTCCAGGTTCCTTCCTTGCTGAAGGACAGCTGCTTGATTTACAGATGAGTCTCCCAAAGGGAGGGGAGAAGTTTAAGTGCTTTTGTCATCTTCCTAACAGTGTGAAAAGTTTTACAAAGCGCATTTGGGTGGTGACAAAACCTCGGCACAGATGCCCTACAGCCTGTCGGTCATTGTCCCCCAGAGCTGGCCGCTATGGAGTCCACTGGCCCGTCTCTGCCCCCAGGTCCCTGCAGCCAGGTGGGCTGAGCTCTTGGGTGCATTGCTTAGTGTCGCTAGGCTAAAGGCCGAGGAAGGAAGCTGAGTCCAGGGCACTGTGTGTCCTTCGTGGGAATGATGTCAGAGACGCCACTCCTGCCCAGGGAGGATCAGCCCTCCGCGTGGGCTCCTGTCAACCCCGCGGGTTGCCCTGCGGAGGGAAGACGATCTGAACATGCTAATCCAGGCACCCCCCCACCCCCTGTCTAGTTTTTTCCTGCCAAAACTTCAATATGCATCTGATCTCAGGATATTGGATTTTTCTTTGAGGAAGGAAATAAATGACTTATCTGGGGAATAAGCTCAGAGTTCCCTCCATGCTCTGCATACCCTCTGTATTGGGCTAAAATAAGGTTTGCTGATTCTCATGTAAATCTCTAAAGCCTGGGTGTCATCATACGAGTATTTTATGTGCCAGGTAAGTAGGTTGCATCCCTAGGAAAAAAAAAAAAAAAAAAGGAAGCAAGCAAGAAAGATTAGCAATTGTATCCAAGGAGAAAGAACAGATTTGAATACTTCAGTGTCTCTAGCTTCTCGATACAGTGGCCAAGAAATCCGAAGCCCTCTGGAAGCAGTCATTCCGGTTTATATTTGGAATTGATCTTGAAGTCTGGCAGATCTGTTCTTTTTGGTAGCTGTTGTTGCCGCATTTCTTTTTCACCTTCCCTCACCCTGACAAAATGATGCTTCATAGGATTCTGGGAGGTTTGGCTTCTTTCCTGCGGGGTTGGTGCAAGACGGATGTGCGGAAGAGCTCCCCTGCCTGCTGCAGCTGTTCGCCGTGTGGCGGTCTGGTGTGGGCCGAGTCGGGGTCTCCAAGGAGAATCTTGTGTGTGTCGTGTAGCACTGAGAGCGAAAAGGAGTGGAGTCCGTGTGTCATCCCCGTCAGGATACCCTGCCAGGCTGGAAGGAGGGAGGAGAGGTGGATTTTCTGACTCTAAAACTGATGGGAAATATCCAGGGCATACTGAGAATGCGAAACAAGATTTGAGGTGAGTCAGAGGGCTTGATCTTAGCCTATGTCAAATGCATGAAGTACCAGAGGCCCTGCTGTGCTCCTAACCTTCAGCCTGAACACAGCCTGAACTTTGGAACTGGAAGGTCTTTTGACCCATTTCATGTATTTCTACTGATGATCAAAATGACAGATGACATGAGCTCTCTATGCCACACAGAGAGCTAGGGGTGACAAGTCTGTCCTACCATCAATTGGAACAGATTGTGTTTTCCCAAGATGGACACAGCCATGTCCCCCTATCTACCAGTTCTTCTGCAATGTGGCCTTGTCATCCTTCCTTGTGGAGTCAATTTCTCCACGCCCCTGAGTCCAGGATGGTGTTGCATGACTGCTTTGATCAAGGCTATGTCAGAAGTGACACTGCCTGCATTGCACATGTGGCCCCTAGTGGCCTGGCTACTTTTAATTCTGGTCTCTTTGTAGATTTATGTTGGTTCATTGTAGGTCTGCACACAGCTGCCACACTGGAGAAATCCTAGCTGCATGGAGAAATCATGTGTAGAACAGATGATTGACAGCCAGAGCTGACTTCGTGCCATCTGGGGCCACCATCTTGGATGTCCAGCCAGTTGAACTCTCAGATGGCTGGAGCCCAGCTGGACCCAAGAGAGAAGCTGAGCTCTATCTATCACTCCTTCAAGATTTGAGAGTTAATGGTTGGTTGAAGCCATCAAGTTTTAGAGTTACTTGTTCAGCAGTAACATTTAATTGGGACATTACTCATCATGCTAATATAAAAACTCATGCTTGACTATCAGTCTATGCTTTTACCAGCTACTCCCCCACTTATTCTAAAATTCAGTACTTTTCTAATAGAAGTTCGTGACTCATTAGTGGATCATGAGATCATCTTAGTGGGTTGCAAAAAGTTAAATCAAAGAGAATGGAATGTATCAGAGTGCATTGCATGCAATAAGGGTAAGGATTGTTTTGAAAAGTTTTTGGTTCAACTATGTACATGTGTAAATGATTTCACAGTGCTATATGATATATTTCTTACTATAAAGAATGTTAAGAACATGTTGATGCAAGTAAGAAAACCCTTACTATATCTTTGACAAGTCATCTGGGCGGTGTCTTAGTATGTTCCAGCTGCTGTAACAAAATATCACAGACTGGATGGATTATGACAAGAGAAGAAATTTGTTTCTTAATGGTTTTGGAAGCTGAGAAGTCCAGGCTCAAGGGGCTGGCAGATCCGGCGTCTGGACAGGGCCTCCTTGTGGTAGCCTTACATGGTAGAAGGGATGAGAGACCCCATCTAGACCCCTTTAGTGAGGCCACTAATCCTACTCATGAGAGCAGTGACCCTCTGAAAGCTCCGCCTCCCAACACCATCACAGCAGGAATCAGGATTTCGCCATATGAATTTTGGGGCAACATAAACATTACATTACTATACAACTTCAATATCAGAAGGAAACTCAAACCTGAAGACAGTCTGGGCTTCTCCTCACCCTCTATCGCCCTGAGCCCAACATGTCATGCTGCCTCTTTGTCATTCATAAAACATTTTAGGTCTTTCAAGGACTCCCTGACCAGTGTCCAGGCAGCGATAATAGCGGGTGACATCTGTGTGCTGGCTCTGTGCATGGTCCCCATTGTGCTAACGTCTCTTCACAACTGGCTCACGGGCTGGGGGTGCCATAATTATGCCCATTGAAAAAACACACCTTTTTGGAAATGTTCACTTCTAGGAAACGGAGGCTCTGGGAAGCTGCTGCAGCCTTCTGCTGCTAGCAGATGGCAATGCCAGGACGCAAACGCGTGCAAAGTGGGCCCACATCTGTACTCTGAACTGTCGGGCTGTGGTTTGTCTCCTGGTTCAGAGACCTTTGCTGTGAGGACGTCCCATAGTGTATGCATGGCCTTTGCTGAGACTTTTGAGGCTGGGCCATGGATGCCCTCCTCTCCTGGGCATAGTGGGACTCCTGTCCCTCAGGGGCACTTGGGTGACACTCAGAGTGACCACCTTGCCCTGGAACATCCCTGGGGGAGCGACCTCCTGCCTGGTTTACCAGCTGAGCATACAGTCCAGTGGTCGCGAAGTTGGTGGTGGCAGAGATACAGAAACCTGCGTGCTTTGGAGGTGCATTTCCCTTCTTTGTTTGATTTCACTCCTCTCCTGTTTACTTGTTGTTCAGGTCCTCCAGGGAGGAAGAGGGAAAAGCCTGTCCTTCAAGGAATCTCTCTGCCTTGACTTCCCTGCTGGGAAAAGGAGAAGCTCGGACTAGCCCCCTGTTCTCAGCTGGTGACAGTTTCTTTCAGGAGATTGTTGAATCCTAGAGACATTTCTGGTTGTTGCACTGGATTAGGGGTGTGTGTGTGTGTGTGTGTGTGTATGTGTGCTCCATAGGTAAAATGAGATACTGCTAAACCTCCTGCCGGTGCAGGATGTTCCCTACAAGGAAAAGCACCCAGCCCCAAGTGCTGTAGTACCCTGCTCACGTGACAGTCCCCAGCCGTTGAGTAGCTACCATGTGCCAGACAGCAGGAAGAAGGCAGAGAGAAAACACCAGCACCACCAACCCCAAATGCCCCGAGGCCCTGGACTCACAGAGCCTGGAAAAGCCAAACGTGTGCCTCTCATCTTCGATGGCAGACCCTGGAGAGGAGCTGGGTGCAGAGCCATGGGTGCCAGGAGCAGCTCCCTCTGCCAGGAAGCCCTTCTGCTTCTCATCGGCCTCTCTCACCTCTGTGGTCCCCATCCCAGGGTGACTTCTTGGGGAAGCCCCCCGCCCCATCCTCATCGCACACCGCGACTCGGTTCCTCAGCATTCCCCCGGCCCCGTCTGTCATGTGACATCCGCTTCTCTGAGGACAGGTGACTATCAGAGCGCTTTTCAGTGTGCACTGCGGCCTCCTGCAAGCAGGATCTGCACATCTGGGGGGGAGGGGTCTGCTGAGCCCCTCCTACTTTGGGCAGCCAATCAGAGCCCCTGTCCCGTGTATTTGACTTTTTCATTGTCTCCATCTATGGAGGCCGTTTCATAACCTGCCATCAAAGTAGAGCTAACGGCTAAGCTCTGGCTCCTGGCTCCCGCCAGCTTCCTGCCCCACGTGGCCCCTCGGGCTCCCTGACTCTTCCTGCAGTCACCCTGCCCTCCTTGCAGGCACTGGGCACCGCCCTCTGCCCTTTGCATCCGGGCTTCCGTTCCAAATGTGCTGCGCGGGTCTCCCTGTCTCTGGTTAGATGGTGGACTTCCTCTGGTTTCTGCCTTGCTGCCTTCTCCTCCAGGAAGTCTTCCCTCTTCCCCTCAGGTCTTACTTGGGCTCCCACCCCAGGGGTCCCAGACACCGGGCACATTCAGACGTCACAGAATGGGTGAAGTCACTGATGCCAGTCCTGGGGCTTTCCCCCGCTTGGAATCACAGGATCTGTTGAAAATGGGGGTCTGGGGCTGCTGGGGAAGCTGCCAGACAGCAGAAAATTTCTCCCTGAACTTATAAGCAGCTTTAAAAAAACTTCCCTGGATGTAAATGTATCATAAAATTTAAATCTTTAAAATCAAGGAATGGTAGAATTGAGGCCATGTTCTTATTTGGCAACAACTAGAAGGAAGGTTAAAAACCAAAAATAATTACGACAATGACCTGTGCAGTATTTGAGCTATCAGATGATGCCGTTATGCACAGACATTGGCTCTTGTGGGGTGTGGGATGCGGGATGTGGGGCCACCTGTGTTTGCATTGCTCGCTCCTCATTGGCTAATGGTAGCATCTGTGATTTGCATTCACACTGAGTTTTCAAGTATTGTACTTGTCCTGGCTCATCAGTCAGTTGGTTCTGGTTCTTTAGATTCCAGTAGCAGCCCAGCCCCAAGGATGCCATCCCCACCCGCTACTGGCACACGGGAAGTCTCGGTGAACGTTCATCATGGTGGCTCTATGCTCGAAGCCTCACTGGGCCCACTGAGAAATTAGAATTAGAGATAGACCTGCTGTCTACCTTCAGGAAGCTCCCCATCTTTTTGGAAAATTAGCACACATATATTGACACCAAAAAATCTGGAAAGTCAGGAGGAAATCCTGAAAACTTAGAATGAATTGGGAAATTCCAAACCAGGGAAATAAATTCTATCTGAAATGTTCAGAGAATGTGGAAGAAGCCATCTTTGATATGGGTCTTAAAAAGTTATGGATTTAAAAACAATCTTTACTTTTCTCCTTTCCCCTATCCCGGTTGTTCTTTCCTTTTGAGCACTTTCTTTCTCTTTCATTATCACAATATTTATTGTATATTTTGGATCTTATTATGCTTTCAGTTTGTTTTTTACACTAGGGAGACAAAACAATATTTATGCATGTGAGTTTGATTTGTTTCACTTATAAGTATGGTCTCAAGTTGCCACCATTTACCTATGAAAGCCTCAAATTTATCCTTCTTTATAGCTAAGTAATGCTCCATTATATAAAAACACACATCTTCTTTATCCATTTGAAGATTGATGGGCATTTGGGTTGTTTCCAAGATTTAGCTATAAAGAAGGGAAAAGATTATATGTAAATAGGTATACACATATATATTTATGTGTAGGTGTGTTTGTATACATATGCAAGGTAGATAACTATACTATGAATCTCTATTAGTTTATCAAAAAGAACAGTTTGTGCTTTGTTTTATCATTTTTTAATGCCTAGCTCATAAAAAAACAATCATTCACATGCTTCTTATTTACAAGTAAAGTTGAAGGAACCATTAATTCAAGTAGAAAGAGCAGCTTGAGAAAATGTGGAGGGGTACTAAAAACATCATCATGGAGATTCTTTCTCTACGTTTTCTTCTAGAAGACTTGCGATTTAAGTTTTGTATCTAAGCTGATGATCTGTTTGGACTTAGTTTTAGTATGTTGATATGAGTTATAAATTGAGGTCATCTTTTTTCCCATAGAAATATCTGACTTTTCCAGTATTATTGTCTGAGGCTTTCTTATCACTCCACTGGTGAAAGACTATTTATATCTAATATAATTTGTATATGATTAGGTTTAAGTTGATCACACGATTATTTTATTTTTCTACTTGTGCAATCAGTTGTTCCTCTTTTCATTCTGCCTTACTTTGGATCAAGACTGTATTTTTTGTGATTATGTTTGATCCTTTGTGAATTATTAGCTAAAATTATTTTACAGTTTTAACCTTTTTTAACTTATCACAGCCCATCTTGAAGTGATTTTTTTATCCTTCAAGAGTAGTGTAAAAACTTTACAGCTCTATACTTCTGACCTCTGTACCGTTATTATTTATTTTACTTTTCGCAAGTTGTTGATCCCACACTACATTATCATCGGCGTTGTTTAAATAAACCATTTGTAAAGAGAGTTGGATAATCAGAAAAGCATCGTATACTTCCCCATGTGTTTACCATTTCTGCTGCTCTTTATGCCTTGTTTAATCCATGTTTCCATTTGGTCCGTTTTTCCTTCGGTCTGAAGGGCTCCCTTCAGTATTCCCTGTAGTGCTAACCTGCCCAAGACCCGCACTTTCAGCTTCTGCGTGTCTGACGAGGTCTTCCTCCCTTCATTTTGAAAGGCACTTCCGCTGGCTACACACCTCTGGGTGGCAGCTCCTTTTGCTTTCCAGTATTTTAGAGACATCACTCTGCCACCTTCCAGGCTGCCTTGTTTCTGGTGAGAAAGGTGGTGTCATCCTTGCCTTGAATCTTTTGCTTGGAATGTGAATTTTTTCTCTTACTGGTTTTAAGATGTTTCCTTCCTTCTTTTTCTCCCTCCTTTCCTTCTCCCCTCCCTCCCTCCCTCTCTTCCTTCCTATACTAGAGACTAAACCCAAGACCATTATGCCAGGCTACATTCCCAGGCCCTTCGGATTTTTCATTATAAAACAAAGCCTCACTGCTAAATTGTGCAAGGCTGGGGTCCACCATGGGGTCCTCCTGCCTCATACTCTCGGAATGCTGGGATTACAGGAACGTGCTACCTCGGTCGGTGCTGATTTTGAGCGATTTGATGGCCTGGCTGGTTGTAGCTGTGCTCATCTTTTGCTCAGCCTTCACTAAGTGCCTTGGGTCTGTGGTCTTATATTCTTTATCAACTCCGGAGAGACATTTCAGCCAGCATTTTGTCAAGTATTTTTCCTGTCCCATCTCCCCTCATCTTCCGGGGCTCCAATTTCTCTTGAAGCTGTCACACATCTTCTTGGTGCTCTGTTCATTAATTTTTTTTCTCTGTGTGTTTCATTTTGGATAATTCCTATTTCATGCCTTTAAATCCACTAATTTCTCCTTCGATGTCTAACCTGGTGGTAGAGCAATGCAGTGGACCCTCCTTTAGGCAACGCGGTCCATGCTACTAAAAGTTCTCCTTTGTTCTTTCTGTTGGTCAGATTTTTCTGCTTCTTCACATATCTGATAATTTTTGCTTGAAGGCCAGACATTGCAAATTTTACCATGCTGGGTTTTTGCATTTTTATGTTTTTGATCTTTGTCACGTGGCATGACGAATTTATGTGCAAGTGGTTTTTCAAGTCTTGCATTTAAACTTTGTCAGGCAGGACAAGAGCCATGGTTCATCTAAGGTGAATCAGTTTTCCTTGTGCAGCCACAACCTGAGTGCGCTACGGGACACCCAGGGGCCACGCGCTCCAGGCAGGAACAGGGACCGTCCTGCCCTGTGTGAGCTCCGGCTTCCTCCCTTTGACCAGCTGGTTGGTTCTTTCCTAGTCTTGGGCAGCTCCCTCCCCCACACGCCCAGTCTGGTTCGCCTCTGCAGCTCCTTTGACCTCTCTCTCTTCCCCCCGGCTTTCTTCTTTCTGTCCTGAGAACCCTGTTCTTTGTTCTCAGCTGCATCTCTGCAAATCTTCTGAAAGCCCTCAAGATAGAAACCCAGCACAGTTAGAGAGCAACTTCATCAGTTTCCCATCTCACAGGGCTTGCTGTCCATTGCCTGATGGCCAACTGGGCTTGGTGTTGAAAACTTGCGAGCTATACATGTCTATTTTCCACCTGCCCTGTTATGTTAGGTTGTATGGTAAGTTCAGTCTTAGTTGCCTCATCTTGATGGAGGGAAATCTCCCCCTGAATTTCCTTATCCCCACTGACACTGACCACTCCTCCCTTGAGTCTCCACACCCATGCCTGTTATAGGGGGCCACTTCTGTCTCTACCGAGGACTGTGCAGTGTTCGCTCTGAACGCTAAATCAGCAAACCACCAAGTGGGACTTAAACAAGGGAGGATCTCATATCATGAGGGGTCCTGTCTCTACCCAGCCCCACCCCCATCCATTCTAGTGTGAGGGAGTTTACCTTGTAGGATCATCTTTCCTGCCTGGAGACTTTGAACCACATCTACCATGTGACTTGGGAGGAGGGTTTAGGGTCCCACAGGGTCACCTTGTCTCAGGTGACTCTGGAGTGGCTGAAGTCAGCCGTACATGTAGCTGACCAAGCTGATGAGGTCCACCCTGACACAGACTCAGGATGCAAGGCTCGGGTGAGTGACATGGTTGGCAGCACTTCCTGCATGCTGGTGCCCAAGGGAAGGGGTTTGGGCCATGAGTCCTTTGTGAGAGGTCAACCAGAAGCTCTTTTTGGAACTTTCCCAGCATGCTCCATGCCTGGCTTCCCTCGGCTGATGTGGCTATAATAAAGTGTAACCAACACCATGATCATTTTTAGTGAATTCTCTAAATCCTTATAGAACATTATTGAGATCTGTGGGTCCTCAAAATTCTATCTGGTGTCAAAAGTGAGGTGGTCCCCTGGGCCCTTCTCTCTAACTTAATTCCTATTTCAATGTTATAATTCTCTTTATTTTTTTATTGTAAAAATCTTTTTTTAAACTTTATTTTAAAGAGAATAAAACTAAACAAAATAAAAGAGAATAAAGCTAATCAAAACAGTGGAAGTGACGCAGGGCTTCAAAACAGGATAATAGGAAATCAACAATGGTTACCGTAATGAATCTTGTTATCTTCAAAAGTGCTGCCCGTACCATTAGACATAGTAAAATCAAACAAAACAGAACAGAATAAAACCAATCAAAACAGAACATTGAAGAAAACAAAACAATAAAATGGAACAGAGCAAAACAGTGAGAAGCACGTTGAATTTCAAAAACAAGACAGAAGGAAATCCCCTGTAGTTGCTACATTGCATATTGTTATCCTCTAAATAGATGCTCAGACTACCGGCTTTAGACTTGCCAAGTCAATCAAACAGTACAAGAATTAAGTTGTTTTTGTACCTTGGTTGCTAACAACTCAGCCTGTGATCCTCTGAATCAGCCAGTTGCTTACAGGTGTGTGTGTGTGTGTGTGTGGGTGCTTTTCTTGTTTCTCAGCCCATATGCTGGCACACGGGAAGGGTGAATTGGCTTCTTGTTTCTCTTCCCAGCCTTGCATGGCTGCTGCTGGCTCATGAGAAGGGCAGAGTCTATTGTAAAAATCTTACTGTAAAACAAGAGTAGTTTTTTTTTTTTATAAGGTCTCACTATGTAGGTCAGGCTGTCCTTGAACTCATAGATAATTCTCTTTAATACAACCTGCTTGATTTTTTTAAAACAGAAATCTGGTCATACCCCTCCCTTATTTAAGTCTCCTGGTGGCTTGGTGATTTAGGATTCAGAGCAAACACTTTAGTGTGGCCCCTGAAAGTTTCTCTCTACAGAGCAGGGTCACTGCCCACCATGACTCCCGGGTTCTTCCAGCTCCTCCTGAAGGTGTGGTCTGCCCTGCCCTGCTGCTCACGTCCACAGAGCCCCAGGGCCATCTGTCAGCTGCAGAATCTACACTCCCAAGAGACGTGGCTCCTGCACCATCTGCCTTTCCCCGGGGGTTTTCTACCTTCTGCCCTCAAGCAAGGAAGTGCAGTGGGCACCATGACTCAGTCCTGGGTCACATTTCTCGCCATGTCACCACCTTCTTTTATGATCCTAGGCAGGACACTTTCCACTAGGGCCTCTGGTTGCTTCAGTGGGAAATGAGGGGTTTCAGCTTGTTCTGTGGTTCCTACCAATAAGACCACAAATGTCCGCGCTTATTTTCTCTTCCCATCTGAGCATCAATCATGTTGCAAACGCCAAGGAAACTCGGGCCTTGGTTGTTGATCCAGCCTAACGGTGTAAGAGGCTCTGCATGCCCAAGGGAGGCAGTGGGTAGAGGCACAAGGATGAGTCGGGCACGGGTCCCAGCTGGTCCCCAAAGAGCCAGGAAGCTCTGGGCAAGGCAAGCACCCACACAGACCCAGGAGAAAGTGCTCAATGGGTAGGTGAACTGGGATGTGTGGTACCCAGGGACCTTGGTGGGACCCACAGCGATGGCACTGAGAGGGCACTGTGAAGGTGCCTCCACCTGGTCAGAGGCAGTGGTATCCACTTTGAGCATGGAGAAGCGTACCCATCTGGGTGCCAGGCATCTTGAGAAATGCCAGAGCAGGTGCTTTGTGAGACCCGGTCTTTGCATCCTGCTGTGACATCCGCGAGTCACCTCCTCAGCTCCAGCCCTGGCAGGGAGATCCCGGATGTGAGAGTGAGTTCAGAAATCACAGTGTCTGTGGTTTGTCTCTCGTCAGCATCTCACCATCGCCCTTAGAGTGGGGAGAAGGAGGTCAGGGTTGGGGAGTGGGTTGAGTGGTGACCTCCTTTGAAAGATATGTCCCCTAGAACCTTAGCGGTGACATTACTGAGAATATGGGTCTCGGCAGATGTAACTAAGATAAGGATCTGAGATGAGATAATTCTGGGTTAGGTGGGACAAGCATCTGATGGCCGTGTCCTTAGAATAGAAGGCAGACCTGGGGAGGGGATGACGTGACCATCCTCTCTGCTCCGGCACTTTGGACAACACCACGTGATACCCTGGACACCTGGGAGCGGGTGAGGGAAGAGTGGCTTCAGGCCCTCAGACCTGGCTTGGAAGCCCAGCGGTGCTGGTGGCCACCTGTGCAGTCCACACAAGCCCCTGATTGTCCACCGTGCTGGCCTCCCTCTCTGGAAAGAGCTGCCGCTTCTCTTACGGTTTGGGGTGTGAGCATCCCACAGAGGCCGCGTGCTGAAGGCTTGGTCCCTGTCCACTGGGGATCCCGAAGGGGTAGGTGTAGAAGGAGGAAGCGAAGACATTGGGGTGTGCCCTTTGGGGGGAGGTTGGGGACCCCAGTTCCTTCCTGTTTCTGCTTCCCAGCCTCCATGAGGTGAACAGACCCGTCCAGTCACCTACTTCTGTCACTCCAGGCAGGAAGTGATGGGGCCGAATCCCCGACCACCGAGCCCTCTAAGACGTGAGCCGGTGCTTTTCGTCTTTTGCAGGTGATTTATTTCAGGTACTTGTGACAAGGACGGAACCTGATTAACAGCCACCTGATTGGTTTGGGGGAATTTTATGATTCAATGAATGTCAACCAAGGGGTCCTCAGTGAGCAGTGGCTGCCCTCCGCTTCCCCTGGAAATGGCCAGGAGGGGAGGCTTCAGGAGGGGTCCCCAGGGGGTTGCAGGCCTGGTTTCACAAGCAGCTGTGGAACTCGTTCACTAAAGACTGTGGAGGTCACCAGTGGGAAAGAGGACAACGCCCTCCACCACTCTGCAGGGAGTTTGAGGTGTGAGAGGGGGAGAGGTCACACAGCCAAGCACAGGCAGGTCCCACGCGGTCCTTCCTTGCCTTCGCAGATGTGTGCTGGGGACCTGTGGGCCCAACGCCCAGCCAGGCGGGGAGGAGGGAGGAAGGGAGAAAGGACGCATCTGGTTAGGAGTGAGAGGAACCTGACGCCATTTGCAATTCCGTGCGGAGGGAGGGAAGCTTGGCCACCGTGGGAACACTGGGGGACTCAGGACAGGGGTGCCCTGCAGTCCGGAGAGCGGACGGCGTCACAGCCGCTCAGGGCACACTGCGCACACTGTGCCAGGCCCTGGGAGGGGCTGCGTGTGTCTGTGAGCTGTGATCAAAAAGCGCAGTGAACGCTGCTGCTGCTCCGCGCCATCCAATGGGAAGGCAGCTCGTAAACACGACAGAGCGCCCGCATCCCCCTCATTCACCGCATCAGGCGCGGTCTTACCGGGAAAGGGAAATGGTCTGAATCAGCTCAGGATAAACCAGGCAGCCCCGGCAGCCCCATTAAAGACCCTCATGAAGGAGGACTTTCAGAGCTGCTCCAGAAAGTGACCGGAACAGTGGGACAAGTGCGTTCAGAGAAGGGCATTCATGGCAATGTGACCTTTACTGTCACACATTTTAAAGAGTTTAAGCATTCACTGTATTTTGTGATCACACCTCGCGCACATGGTATATGACTGACCACCGTGGGGCCTTGGTTTGAAGTCTTCCTGGGCCTGATCTTCCCGGTCCTTTTGAAAGTCCAAGAATGTCTCAGAAATCACCAAGACTCACGGACAGAAACAGGGCGGGGGCAGAGGGCGATGCTCTTTGAAGACCCTGCCCATCCCTGGCGCTGGCGCTGGGAGGTCGTGGGGCCGGGAGCACACAGCCCACTTGACTTCCGCCTGCCCTTTTCATCCTGGCGGGGAGACCACGTGGCCCACCCTTTCAGCTCCTTGCCGCAGCCTAGAACACAAGTGCTGTGTTGTGTGCTTGGTCTTGTATGCTCCATAGAGGCACCGTGAGCCCTGGGACGCACCCTCCCCTCTGGCTTCCTTCCCCAGGTGCTGGGGACAGGGCTCTGGTGCCAATGGCTGACATGGTCATACCCTTGACCGCTTGCATTCTCATCTGGAAGACAGACAGCCAAATGCCACTGGCCTCCCTGGGACAGCAGAGTGGGGTGGAGCGGGGAGGAGGGGGCCACAGGGCCATCAGGAAGGTCTTGGACCTTTGTCTGGGGACTCGGGCTTTGCCAGAGGGATGGGGAGGTACAGACCCTGAGCCGCTCTGGGCTTTGGAAGGGTCTCTGCTGCCTTAGCGTGCAGGGTGGGTGAGGTCATCAGGGTGGGGGGAGGAAGGGGCGGGGCCTAGCAGGAGGGGGCGGGGCCGACCTGTGGGTCTCCTGTGTGCTAGGCTGAGAGGCCTGGGGGACAGGGAGGCTGGGTGCCAGGGAGCCCAAGCTAAGTCGGGGAATGTTGGGGTTCAGTGAGAGCCACTCAGAGGTGGTGAGGATGGAAATGAACTGGACACAGGCCCCGCGGTGCGTCTCTGATCACAGGTGTTGTTCTGGACGGAGGAACAGGTTCCCGGGCCCCCTTCAAGGCCTTGTGACCCCTGAAGGAACTCGGGGTGCTTTCTTTTAATCAACATAATCTAATTGCGCAGGCTGGGCTCCCTCCTGCCCCACCCCCAGCCTCGACCCCCAGCTGCACCAACTCTAAATTGAGAGGCCCCCGAAGCCGCGGCCATTTGATGTATCATTAAATACACTTTCTCACACTTGGCACGCAAACCCTGATAAAGTTTCACCTTTTAACGAAATAAATGACTCAATTAGCAAGATGAAAAACAGCAGTGTGGTGGCAGGCCCACTTGGTGGCCGGAAAAAAGGCTGGAGGAGAATTACCCCGGCAGGGAGTTAATGTGGGCAGAGGCCCCAGGCGCAGCGGGCGGCCCTGACTGCCAGCCGCCAGCCGGGGTGGGCGCTGCGGACCGCCCCGGGTCACCCGCATTCCGGGCCCAAGGCCAGCAGGGCTGCGGGGGCCGGGGAGTTGCCGAACCCTCTGTGGAGCACAGCGGGGCCAAGGTGTGGGTGTGTAAACGTGCATGTGCGCACTTCTGTGCGCTGCCCACCCAGCAAGGAGTCACAGTTGCCCCTGGTTTAACACGAGACCCTGCACCTGCTCTGTGCCGATGCCTTGTATATTTACCCGAAGAGCAGCGCGCTGGCCAGGTGCGAACCCAAGCTTGGCCCAGATTTGAAATAATCCCCAGCACCGTCTCCGTCTCCCGCTCTGCACGCAGAGACAAGGACAGGTCTTAAAAGCCCGAGGAACAAAACTGACTGAGAGGCCGGGTTAGTGCGGACACAGGGTCTCCCCGAGGTGTGGAGTTCGAGTCTCCTGTACACCCGCCAGCCCCAGGGGCTGGGCTCGGCCTCCGCAGGATTCCCTGGGGCTTCCCTCTTCCATTGCGGCTGCTACAAGAGTCTGAAAATGTCACTTCCACGACTTTGAAATTATGGTAGTTATTAGACCCTCTGGTAGGGCGGGTTATTTAATGTGTTAATAAAGAGGCGCATACGTTTCTAGGTCACAAATCCGTTTTTAATATTTGATAACTTTCAGAATAATGGCTTTCCTCATCATCCTATGTATCTTATTTGAGGCAGACAAAGCCTTCTCCGGAGAGGAGGACTCAGCTAGGGCCACTTGTCAGAAGGCCCCGGAGCCGGAAGGCAGCTGAGGGGCTGGCTCAGGCTTTCTGGGGTCTGTCTACTCTGAAGTCAGCCAGGCCACTGTGACGTCTTGGCATCGCGTGTGGCGTGTGCTTGCGATGTACAGTCACGCTCGCATGATCTTCAAGGTCTTGTATGTACAGGTTGGCAAATTTTGCTTCTGTTCTTGAACTCTGAATCAGGTGACAAACACGACCAAGGCCATGTTCCCCAGCATCGTGGAACAAATTAAGTTTGTGAACCAAGGCACCACTGTGTATTTCTTCTAACTCCAGACAATGCTCTAACAAAGATAAACAGCATCACCGCGCCCCATGCGGTAGCTGTGCGTCCCTTCCGGGCCTGTGTTCCCTTGCCAGTCCTGCTGTCTCCCTTAGTTTTTCCCTTTCTAGAACTTCATGTGGATAAAGTCACACTGTGTGCTCTTTCTTGCACCTTTTTGCCCTGGAAATGCCGGTGAGACTGAGCTACAGTGTTGCATAGCTGTTTCTTTTTAAAGCTTAATAGTATTCCAGCATGGGCTTGCCTTCTCATATTAAAGGATGTTTGTTTTCACAGGCTTTTGACTTTGTAACTATGTATCCAGGTCTCCTGGTCATTTACCTGGTGGTGGAGCCATGATTGGAAGGCAAGCTCTTCATTGTGGCTATGTGTGGTGGGGGGATCCTGTTCTCTCTTGCCTTTCCTCAGCCCCAGGTCCAGACACTCTGTGAGCGTGACTCTTGGTCATGGACACCTGCTGGAGCGTGGGAACTTCATGCAGGCCCTGGGGGCTTCTGACTCTATCAGTTGCTTTTGCTCTCTGAGCAGATTGCTTCGATTTTTGACTCTCAAAGCATGGACACTGGTCAGGAGAAACTGACCATGAGCCAGAGAGTGAGACAGGTGTGGCAGGTGTGACAGGTGCGACAAGTGTGAAGTGCTGGTGAGACTGAGGCTCAAATACTACAAGCTTGGGGTTCTGGGGTGACACGGGCAGTGACAGTCATCCCAGACCTCCACAGAGCAGCCTTGAGCTGATTCCCCTGAAAGCCAGAGAGGGCCTCAAGGGTGACAGCGAGCTGAGCTCGCGGTGAGGAAGGCGTGGCTTGTGTGGACACGGAGCAGACAAGATGCGTCAGCGGGGCATGACCAAGGGAGGGCGGGAAGATGCCCAGGGCCGGGGGTGCTAGGACACAGGGGCAGACACCAGAGTTTAAGAACGAGTCATGAACCTCTTCCTCCTTGGAGGGAGATGAAATCTGAAGTGTAAGGGTAAATCCCAGCTTGAGTTCTGTCAGTCTGTTTGCAACAAAATACTTGAGGCTGGATACTTTGTAACTCACAGAGAAATCCGAGATCCAAGTGCTCGGGTCTGGCTAAGACCTTCTGGCTACGTCCCCCAGGGGTAGCAGGACTTCTTTGCTTTCATCACACCCTGAGCACCCCCTAATGCCTGCCCCCTAGTGTGGTGTTCTGGGGTCCCTGAAAGGCACAAGCTCCATCGCCAGGGTAGACACAGCCCTTTTAGTGTGCTGAGGTGTCTTTCATGGGACCTTTATGCCCTGGTACCTGGTGATGTTTTAAACGTGTCCTGTCCACATTTTTGGCCAAAGGAGGGAGCAGGTGGACACCTGCCAGCAGTGCAGAGGGGAATAATCAAGAAACTCCAGGCATTCTTTTATCCACACAGACCTTTGCACGAAGCCCTCAGTCAGCAGCCTCTGCCCCTTTAGGCCTCAATTTCTCAAGCATAGGGTGAGCCGAGACCACTGACCTCGTGAGGTGGTGGTGGGAATGATGCGAGGTGCTGTGTGGACTGCACAAGCAGGAGGTGGGGCACACTGTCTTGCAGTGACAGGGTCTCATCTGCCACACACTGGGTGAGTATTTGCAAACCCAGTTGAGGGAGAGATTATATGACTTCTCTAAGACACAGTATCCTAAGACAGGGCTTTACTTTTATTTATTCACTTTTTGTGGTGCTGGGAATTAAACCCAGGACTTTCTGCACTGAGCTACATTCTCAGCCCTTTTTATTTTCATTTTGATACAGGATCTTGCTGGGCAGCTAAATTGCCCAGAGTGGGCTCCAATTTGTGATTCTCCTGCCTCAGCCTCCCAGAGTGCTGGGATTATGGGCATGCAGTGCCTTGCCTGGCTGAGAAAGTACTTTGTAAGTCACAAAGCACCATGCAGGCATTTGCAATTAATCTTATCCAATCCCACCAGATCTCCAGTACCCCCAGTGATGTGGTATTAAATGCAGCCTTGGAAAGGTGGGGTATTGATTTTCCAGCCCACAGAAACAGCCCAGCCTTTAGTGGTTCCAGAGCGTCTCTGTGGTGCTGTCGTGCTGAGAACGATGGGCTTTGGGAACCCAGCAGGCAGGAGTTCGCAGCCTCGCAGCTGGTGCCCTTGGAGGAGCCGGGGTGCCCATCCAGGCAGCTTGCTCACCTGCGAGGTGGGAGTGGTTCATGCTGACTCGCAGGATGCAGACCCAGGGGGTTATGGGTATGAGGTGTGATCTGGCGACATGGCCCAGAGAGCATGGTAATGTGCTGTGAAATGTCCTATGTCTGGACTAAGATGGTCTTGGGTCGCACCTGGGCTCCCCCTTTCAGTGGCCCCGGGGCTTTTGGGGGAGGGACTGGCTTCAGTTTCAGTAGTTATAGAATGGAAGAAGAGGACCAATAGCGGGAATGCAGGCTATGGCAGGGAGCGGTATGCACGCCTCTTATCCCAGCACTCTGGTAAGCTGAGGCAGGAGGATTCCATGTTTGGGCCTATGCTAGGCGACTTACTGACTCATCAACTCCCTGTCTCAAAATAGAGTTTTCATTTTAAAAAAGGACTGGCAGCTGGGTATGGTGGTGCATGCTTGTAATCCCAGCTCTTCGTAGGCTGAGGCAGGAAGATCGTTGTGAGTTCGAGACCAGCCTGGGCTACAAAGTGAGCTCAAGGTCAGCCTGAACTGCATAGTGAGACGCTGTCTCAAAAGACAAAATAAATAAATAAATAATACAAAAATAAAAAAATGACAAAGGACTGGCAATTGAGCTCAGTGCAAAGTGTCTACCCTCCTCCCCTACCCAAGTGAGGGTTAGTGATTTGCTGCTTTGCAGTGTAAACCTCAGCGCCTCAGCAACCAGAGTTGCTTGGGGGAGCAGTTAGCTCAGCACTCAGCTTCATGTGTGGCACATCCGGCAGCTCAGTGGGGTTAAAGAAGAATTCAGCCGCACCGAAGGGCCAGTGCCACCCAGCTCAGATGCTAGAGGACCCCGCTTAGCGGCTGCTCTGTCTGCCTCCCTGCTCCATTTTACTCGTGGGCTCTGGATGTCTGGAGGTGCCTTTGCGTCCCCAGAATGTGGCCAGACGGCTTGCTGGTGACAGATGAATGAGCCCTTTGGGTGCGGGAATCACTTGGATGGTCTCCCCTGAAGTTGAGGCTGTAGTTTGCAGGGCAGTCTGAGCAGCTCTGCCCCAGGCTCTCCCTGGGGCCACCAAGCAAAGAGTGGGACCAGAAAGCGTCCCACACTGGTACCTCAAGGCTCCTATACATCGACCAGTGTTCAGTCGTGTATCAAAAACACTTGAAAAAGTTTTGCACCTGTACTGACCACATGTAGACCATTTTGATTACCATTCCTTAAACAACATAGTGTAATAGTACACACGCAGTATTATTGGGCCCTATGCACCATTTAGAGATGATTTAGAGTACGCGGCAGGATGCGCTCGGCTCCCATGGGAACAGAAGGGCCTCAAGGGGCTGGAGGCCGTGGCGTCCTGGGCTGTGTCATCCTGGGCCATGGCGTCCTGGGTGGGGGCTCCAGAGACCACGGCCCAGTGGATACCGAAGAACAGCTGTGTATCAGATCCTGAAAAAGCAACCTTTATCAGATCTGTGTGCATTGTCTAATGCCAAAAGTGATTGCACCAGGACTTGCGCCCAGGGAAGTCTTCCATGGTGATCTTGGTTGCAGAAGTCGCCCCTAGAGAGGCAGCGCCGGGATGTGAATAGCTGGAAGGTGCCCGGGTGCTGTTTAGCATAATTGGAAGTGGCCTGGACACCCACCTGGCCATTTGTGTGGCTGCGGCTGAGCCTCAGCATCTGCAGGGACACAGTGAAGTCCCTGGCTGGGCTGTCCAGGGCAGGACGCTGCCGGGAGCAGAGCCCCACTCGAGAGGCTCAGGTAAACAAGTGACGGGAAGCAGTGGGTGGGAACCTGTCCTGTGTCTTGCAGGTCACCCGGGTGACTCATATTCCTCCTCGGGGTTCCCTACGCCAAGAGGGGATGGAATAGTGACATCGCACACGTACGCTGAAATCAGTTAAGTCCATGCAAAAGCTTTGTAGAGTGAAGAGCAGATGATAAACTGTGGAAGTTCTCAAGTGCTGCTGGCAAAGTAGCTCAAAATGGATCTGTCCATTGGAAGGCGTGAGGTATTTCTCAAAGAATGACACTGCATACTTTACTAAATCATTACACAACCATTAGGCACCGTCTGTTTTCAGCGAAAACTTATTATCATTTGTTGTTGAAAATAAAATGACTTATGACACTGGCCGACAGGGGAAGGAGGACGTGATATTAGTACCCACAATATCTCCTCATGTGGAGTTGTTTCTTTATTTTTATCTTATTGAGTATATTTTGGTGAATACATTTAAAAGCCTGTTTAGAATGAGGCTGGGTGAAAAAGAATTTAGCTCTAGTGTTTGAAATGATCAAACATCTGGAGGAAACATGGATTTTTAAAAACCCCAGGTGTGTGGTCTGGAGTGAATGGTTCTGAGCCATGGGCCCAGCGGGTTCCCGGGGCCTCCGGGAGCCCAGGTCTCAGTTGGGTGGCATAGCTGGCGGGGACGGCAGCACGCAGCTCAGAGTTCCAGGCTGGCTGCACGGGCACCAAGCTGGGGCAATCACACAAGGCCTTTTCCAAGACTTGGTCAACGACGCTCTGCGGTACGATGGCAGTCCCACATGAGAGCTGAAAATGTCACATCACCTAGCAACGTCAGAGTTGTGCAGTCCACACCCAGCACGTCAGTCTCACGTTCGTGCTGCTGCTGGTGTAATTAACACACTGCACTGCCAGTGGTGCGCAAGGGCAGTGCGTGCGATTCTGACGGTGTCTGCTGCTGGCTCGGATAGGAGACCATTATGTTACTGGTTCCTGCGTTTGCCCTACTGTTCCTTGGAACATAACTTTAGAGAGTGTTCCTACTGATAAACACTGTCGGCTGTGAGGCCTGTGCCCTGTGTGTCTGCAGCAGCCGCCTTGTGTTTACCAGGTCTCTTGATTGCTTCATTTTCTCTCGTGCTTGGTTTTATCGCCTGCTGTGTTGTTTCCCATGGCCCAGCGGGTGTACACAGGCCCCTCCGTCTTGGTGCGTGCAGGCCTCCTCTTTGATGTTCACATGACAGAATGGCCTGAGGACGCCTTTCTCAGGACGTGTCCAGGCCGTGAGGCAACCTTGACTATGTATGTACCAGCTGTGAAAGTCACATTGTGTAATTGCATCAAATGCTCTTATATTTGCATTTATTCTGTGGGACAAAGATGAATGGTAAGACCTATGCTAATAGTTTAAAATTTAAATTTTTCTCTTCTGAGAGCGATGAAGCACAGTAACCAGGACACCATGGAGAGGGAGAGGGAGACGGAGAAAAGGGAGAGAGCTGAGGGGGAAGGCGCAGTGGGCTGGGAGCTGTATTTTGTACCTTGCAGGGCATGATTTTCCTGCTTGCTGCTTTGCCATTTCATACCCTGCCCCAAGATGGTGCAGCCGCCCTGACCAAGCCTCTCAGTGGGCCCGGACGGAGACATTGAACCAGGTCCCCGCAGGAGGAGCGCTGCGAGGATCTCACACAAGATGTGTTCAGAGTTGGCACTGGATGGGTGCTGCCAAGACACTATGGGGACAGCCAGTTGGTGGGAAGGAAGCGCTCCCCTTTGGAAGCTGGATTATATGTTAGCTGGATATTTCTTCTTATGGGGATCCAAGGCCCAGAGACGTCCGGTGACCTGCCCAAGGTCACAGAGCAAGTCAGCAACAGAGCTTAGCTCCCACCCCAGGAATCCTCAGCCTTGTGGCTGGAGCCCCAGTGTCATTCTCTCTGCCTGGCACTTGGAAGGCCTGGGCCATCTTCCTGCTGCTTCTTGGGGCTTCTGATGGGGCATGTTCTCCAGAGCATTCATGGGGACCCAGATTGTGGGGGTGTACCTGGCACCTAGATGCTGGCTGTGCGTGTAGGGGTTGGGGCTGGGGCTGGTCAGCTTGGTTTCCAGAAATAGACGGAATGTGGAGGGGGAGAGAGCATTGCAAGTGCCATTGGTCTCCTTTCCAGAGCACTGACGGTGACTGCCACACGTCAGGCCCCGAGTGCGGAGACGAGCAGGCAGGTTACTGCCCTGTGGGGCTGAGGCTCTGGGGGATGGACAGCAGCAAAGCAAGCGAGACCCTTGAGCGCTGCTGCGGGCCACACTAGGAAGAGCAGGTGCAGGGTTTGAGAAGGGGAGGCGAAGGAGAAAGCCTCAGCTTCCCACCCACAAAGTGGGAACAAAACTCCTAGTGAGGAGGCTTGGGGAAGACGAAAGCGCTGCTTTGCATGTTTCACTCCTTGTTTTAATGAGGTATTATCTGGGAAACACTAAACTGGGTCACTGGACAAATGTCACTTTCTTGCCTCATTTTAAGGTCACCATGCCCATGCTTTATGTCTGAAAGCAGAAGTCAACTGTATCACTTTTACTAAGTGAAAGTTTTCTTTTAAAAGCTAACAATTATGTTTACCCATTTATTATTCTAAGAGTTCTCATTTAAATGAGACTGGGAAAACCCTAACAGTTCATAGGACATTTGGCCCCTGGTACAAATTTCTCCCAAATTCCATACAATGGTATGAATTTGGGCTGCTTACCAATGAAATGCTATTTCAATTTAATAGCACCATCTAGACAGTGTCATCTATGTGAAAGATCTTGCTGTGTGCAAACTTACCTGCATTTGATCTTATTCAGGGCTTGAGAAAAGATCTATGCATTATACATAATGTTATGACTAAAGCTAATACAGTCGTCTACAACAAAAATAGTCAACGCAGCGGTATAAAATACCAACATTTATAGTTTTCTTATGAATGTTAAATCCTGTGTGTATAGTAATATTTTCCTTCTAAGGACTGTATACTTGAATGTTTGTTCTCACCAGGAATTTTACTCAGTGGCTTGATAGAGGTTGGGAAAAAACAGTCATGATTTTGGGAATAAAAACAGAACCACATGAATGTGTCTGAAAACAAAGTGTAAAAATTTCTAACGTCAGATATGGATCTAGATCAATTTCTGTGATCACTTACACAGGTTCCGAAGGAGAATTTATTCTATTTCCTATTGCAATATATAATTTATATTTTTCAGGTAACATTTGAAAGTAATATTCAAAACTCTTGATAAGGGCGCACAACTCTGAACATAGTGAAGACCATTGAATTAAATGGATGAATTATACAGGATGGGAATTAGATCTCAGTAAAACTGACTTAAAACAGATGGACAGAAAACAATCGTCTTTGTCTTCCTCTTTCTGTAAAAATGAGCAGAGGGGTTGCTTTGGGTTGGCTCTTGTTCTCTGTCTAAAGAGGCGCTTCCCCAAAGCAATCAGCCAAACAACCAGTCGGCCACACCCGAGCCCAGCTTCCACAGCTTCAATGAACACGGAAGTGTGGACCTCGCTCTTCTAGGAAGCACTCTATGGATGCGTAAGAAACAGTCCAAAGGTGTATGGGTTTAGGGGCTGAATAATAGGGAGTAAGTGGAGGGCTTGGTTCTGGTTCTTTGTGATTCTCAGGGTCCTGTTTGATGTGCGAGCTTTACCCACAGGCTAGCAAGATGGCGGCAACAGCAATTCTTACTTCCCATGAGCCTCTTCTCATCCAGGAAAACTACTCCCAGAAGTCCCAGGGAGGGATTCCTTGTGTCACATCTCATTGGTCAGAATTGGGTCACATGTCTATACTAAAGTTTGTTATTAGCATAAGATGTGGAGTTGCCCCAACTGGCTTGGAGCAATATGGAGTCCTCCTGGAAGTGGGGTCATCAGTGCATGAGCTGCACGGCGAGCAAGCAGGTTCCATGGGAAGAAAAAGCAAGGGTCACTGATTAGCTGCCCCCTTATGCTGTCTCCTTGTGATGCTTCCTCCCCTTCTGCCAGGGTCTTCAGGTCAAGGCAGGGATCTTGCTTGTGCTTGAGTCTTCCTCACTGTCTAGCCCCACTAACTGCAATTCCAGGAGAGGGCTGATTAGATTTCCTTTTCAGAGAGGGGTGAAAGGGAGCTAAAACCCCGGACGCTACAAGCGCATCGTGAGTATGTAGACACTGCCATCCCTGGTTGCTGTCTTTTCGTGATTCCTCGGTGGCGTGTTGTTTTTCCAACCTTGACACTGACAGAGTGTCCCTAGACCTGCCGAATCTGCAGCAAGCAGTTTGATTTTGCAACCACTCCTGACGCCTGCTTTCACCCATGGCTTCTTTTCCGGAATAGCAATCTGACCTCCATTGGTAAAACTGGTCTCTTCTCACCTTCCTGATCCCCTAGATTCCATATCCTGGGCGGACACAGCTGGGGGTGGTTTGCTCCTAAGTCCAAATCAGGGCAAATATCTTCTTTTTAACACAGAAAGACAAGAGATGAACTAAAAAACATATCCTTCCTGCACACACAGAACCATTTTTTATCAGATGTGTTTGTCCTCAAACTTTCAAAATTTGCTTCCTGTCTATCCTTGAAATCCAGAGAAACTTTTTCTGGATCATTAACAATGGAACATCAACAGAAAAGGAGGCCTGACACCCGGCATAAGGCACGGACGTGGAACCAAAGAGGGGGAAGAAAGCGAGCGTAGTAGAGTCCTGGCCCCCACCCTTCCAAAAGTCACACTTTACCATTCCTCTCTCATTTTCATCAATCACCAGGGCAATACCCCCAGATCAATGCATTAACTTGTTTGTTTTTTTTTTTCACAATGAAGGAAAACTTCATAGCCTCATCACTCATTCCAAAGTGTGGGGGAAAAAAACAAAAGCCAGCCACCGAAATTTGCATGGTGCTCAATTATACATTAGTGAACATCACTTGGCAATCTGTTCATATCAATTTAATTGGATTTTAATACTGCCTCTGATCTTGTTTTCTAATTAACAGCAGTGCTTGGAAATAAAGCAGAACCATGCACCCAGCAACACCTTTGATCTCGACCATATGGAGCTCCACCAAGCTCTGGAAAAAAATCTCCCCTGCCTCCACAGCAGTGAGAGAAGTGGGGGCCCCCAGATGGCCAGATACCATGGGCACCCGCGCCCCATGGATCCTCCGGTCCTCCGATTGGTCCCCATTGCAAGGGCTGAGGACTCGCTTCCCGTGCTGGAAGCAAGTCTGTATCCTCAGTGTCAGTGGGGTTGATGGATTTCACAGCTTGTTTTCTTGAGTAAACAGAGCTGACTTTGCGGAGTGTGTTTTAGCAATGGGGTCTCACCACCAGGACAGAGCGGTGTGTGACACGGGGTGGAGAAGCTGGCCCAGCGCACCCGTAGGACCGCGTGGAAAACTCCAAGTCTTCCAGCCCGGGCTCTGGCTGTGGGAGGGCTGTCTTCTTGGTCTCCTCTCTTTTTTCCCTATGCTTCCTGAATCCTTGGGTCTCCAGCTGCAGCGACTGTCATCTTATGGGTTGGCTGCAGGGAGGGTGGGTCGCATATTGAGGCAACCGGGAGTGGACCGAGCATGACCAGTGGCACCAAGGGGTCCAGAGAGAAGCAGGCTGGTGCCGGGGAGCATGGAGGACATGGTGAGGACCCACAGTCCTGGGTCTGGGTCCTTCTGTCACCAGCACGAGGTGGGCAGGAGAGGCCATGAGAAGGACTGCGCAGAGCCTTCGTCCCACCCAAGGACCTGGCCCTGTGGCAGTCACGTGACTGCTGTGTGCCCCTCAGCCTCTTTGGGCGGCAGCTTGCTCGTGGACCCTGTGTCTTTCTGAAATCCAAAGGCTCCTCAAGTCAACTCTTTGATAGTTTACAGCAGACTCCTTCGGCAGCAAAGCCTGACCTGGACTTCTGTCTGTAACCTGCATACATCCTACCCACTGTGGGCCTGGCCGTGTTGGGGTGCCGGGTGTGCAGGGGTTTCCTTTACTTTTATAAAATGTGATATGGTCTGGATTCTAGGCCACACTGAGCCCGAAGGTTTTGAGATAAAGGATTGCAGACCAGCGCCTTCATAAGGGATGGGGGTTAATTTTTGCCAGGGTAGTTTCACTCTTGCAGGGGATGCTTACCCATGTCTAGAGACATTTTTGTTGATCACAATTCATCTGTGGGTGGGGCTGCCAGGTAAAGTTCGGGGTGCTGCAGGTGTGTCGGACAGTCCCCCACAGGGAAGTGCGACCTGGTCCCCGGGGTCTCTCGTGAAAGGTGAGGAGCCCTGCCCCATAGCCCAGCCCTGCTCATCACCGTGAGCCCTGTTCCCTCATTGGCCACCTGGAGAGCTGAGCTGTGGCCTCGGAGGGCTCCAGGGAAGCCCCTGAGACAGTGGGCAGGGAGGCACCTCCTGCACCTCCTGCACCTCCTGCACCTCCTGCACTCCGCCGAAACATGACGGGCAGTGTGATTACTCACAGTCTTTTTTGTAACCTTTGGTGTCGCAGTTTGTACACCTTTCAATGCCAAGCACTGTGCAAGATGTATGGAGAGGGAACGACGGTCTCCCCTCCCACGGGACTGGCCGTCTCCTCCTGCCCTGTCATAGGAAGCCACTGACAGATTGGTCTATGACTAAGGCTGCTCTTGAAAGCAGTATTCCCTTCGGCTTATTTGAACCTTTAGACTTCCCACTTTCTGAAGAACCGCAGTCCCCCTGCCTCCTACCCCTCCCTACTTACAGAACTCCAATGTGCCAAGTGAAGCTCTCATCGAGAACCTTCTACAGCAGGTCCTGCCTGGCTCCTCCCTGGCCGGGGCTCCTCCCCTCCAGCTGGGACCACTTCACCCTTACCTGTGGGCCTGAACTCAGGTCTTCACTCCAGAAATAGCACTACCTGTCCAGAAGGGCCCAGCACCTGTCCAGAGAGGCCCAGCACCAGGAGCTCCCCATGCTCTTAGCTCTGTTTCTGGTCTCCAAGACATTGATCCAGCCCGAGCTGTGGGCTGTCTGTGGCCCATGGGTTTTGGATTCATTCTGGGTTCTGGTTTCCTTACTGGTTCCCAGCAGGGAAAGCAGTTTCTTTGCTGGAGATGCTTTCTGATGACCCAGGTCATCATAGCCCCTTGCCTCGAACCGTCACAGTGTTTTCCTCCAGAATCTACGCAGATCTTGGCTCTGACCAGCCATTGAGATGTCGCCTGCTTGTTCTTGGCCCCGTGCCCCTGGGCTCTGCTACCCCTAGTCCTCTGTAGTGGGGCAGGGTATTTTATGGAACAAGTCTTTCCAAGACCCAGACATCAATTCAAAGCATCACGATTGGAGCAAGTGACTTCTACTTGCAGGATCTCTGAATGAGAGCTCCTCATGGCTGTGTCCTACATGTCTCACCACGGTATCGGGCCATTTCCATGCCACTCATGCCCTGTGGAAGTCATGCGAGCCCTTGGGTTGGCACTCAGCCTTTTACCTCAGTGCCAGCTCTCATGCCAAGCTCACACACACTTCCGTAAGTGTCACCATGTGTGTCAGTCAGTATAAATCATAGTGGTTACGGAAACAACTAAACCTTTAAGGTGCAATACATTAAAAATGCATTGAAAGTTGACTTCTCACTCACAGTGTCTGATGAGAGCAGAGGTCTTTCATGGACAGTGCTTCTCCAAGGGGGGACCAGGGACGTGGAATCTCCCACTGTGCACCCCAATATCTTGCCTTCCTTTGTTTCCAGCCAGGTGGACTGGGGAGAGTTAATGGGACTTTTTTTGTGACCTAGCAGAGAACCGCCATCAATGGCTTTTACACACACTTATTTCGCCAAAATTCAGCCACAGGACCTAAGCTGACAGCAGTCGGACTGGGAAGTGCAATCTTCCCATGCATCCCGGAAGAGGAAATGGGGTTCATGACCCCCAGATAGTTTTGGCTGTTTCCCACCTTTTTGGACATCAACGGCTGTTTAATGTTTCCTGCCACACATCGGGGACTTTCACCCACTCCGAGTGGAATGACCCCAAATACTGACGATGCCTTCTCCAGTTTAAAGACCAGGATCGAGTTGTGGACAGAAGCTTCTCCATCTGCTCCATCTGAAGGCCTCGGCCTGAGGTCGTGGAGGCCTGGGGACCGCCCTGCACCCCGGTCCTGGTCTCCAGGAGAAACTCCTTGTCTGCGCGTCTCTGTGTGTCTCGGCCCCCTCCTTTCGGGCCTCTGCTTGCCCATCTCTTTCCTCGGCCACCTTGAAGTTATGACTGGAGACTGTACGTCTTTGGAAAGTGCTCCACGTAGAGTCTGTTAAGCAATATTTCATTTCCCCTTGAAGGACAGGTCCATTGCTTCCATGTGAGGGGGCTGGAAACATGAAGAAAACTACTCTTGACATCTCTGTGCAGGTCTGGGTGTGAACATAGTTTTCCACCATTCACAGGTGAATATTCAGGAATGGGATTGCTTGGTTATGAGGTAAGAGTGTGTTTAAGTTTCTGAGAGTCTACCAAACTGCTGTCCAGAGCAGCAATACCATTTTGCCTCATACCTGAACTCTATAGGACACGAAACCCTTTCTTTCCTTGTGAAAAGATTTCCTTGGTAATCTTTTTAATTTTAGCCATTCAGATAGATGTGTAGTGGTATTGTGTTGTGGTTTTGATTGCATTTCCCTAATGGCTAACGATATCGAGCATTTTCTCACGTGACTGCTTCCCATCCATCTTCTTTGATGATATCAAATATTTACTCACATTGTTATTGAGTTGTTTTCCTATTTTAAGTTGTGAAAGTTCTTTATATATTTCGAATGGAAGTCCTTTCTCAGATGTGCGATTTACAAAGATTTTTTTTTTCTCTCCGTCTTTGGTTTGTCTTTTAAAGTTCCTTGACAGAGTCTTTTGAAGAGTAGAAGTTGATGAAGTCTAATTTATCAATTTTTTTCTTTTAATGATTGTTTTCGTGTTGCATTTAGGAAATCTTTACCTAAGCCAAGGTCACGAAGTTTTTCTTCTAGTTTTTCTTCCAGAGCCAAATGTGTGTTAAATCTTGAGCAGGGAAAGATTTTTACAATTCAGACTTGGTTTACTTGGCAATGATTCTCCTTTGATAACTTAGTAACTTCTGAGCAGTCTACTTTGTCTGGGCCTGCATCCTGGTAACCAGTTCCAAAATTCTTCCACTATGTTCTTCCCAGTGACTTTTCTTTCTGGACTTTCTCTGAGTGCCTTTTTTTTTATCACTCCCTTTCTATTTACTAGTATTTCCTTGACTTGAAAGACTTGAACAGAAAGTCTCATTCTAGATCTCATCTTTGCTTTAAGCCATTTATTCTGGCTCAGAAGATTAAGCCTTTGCCCTTCTATCTTAGTTATTTTTTTCATTGCTGAGACAAAATACCCAACACCCACAAGTTAAGAAAGGAAAGGTTTATTTAGTTCACAGTTTGTAGAGGTTTCAGTCCATGGCTGGCTGGCTTTAAGGCAGGGTGGTATGGCAGACAGGCATTGCAGAGGAGAGACAGTTCACACTGAGGAGAAGACAGCAAAGCAAGCAAGGGTCGACCACAGCTCTTTCTACCTCTTATATTTTACCCAGGCTACTTAAGGAGGGCAACACTCACACCCTTAATTCTAGTGCTCTTGATTCTAGCACGGCACCATGAATCCACTCCATCATAACACATTCTAGGTCTAGCTATCTCTGAAGGATCTACACCTAAGAGTGCATGAGATTTTGAGGGACACCTAGACACAAGCTATGAATCCTTCAAATGTTTTACAATCTTGTTTCTAACAAGGTGGGTTTAGGAACTGTGTTAGTTACTTTTTTCTCATTGCTGAGACAGAATGCCTGGCACCCAAAATCAAGGAAGGAAAGGTTTATTTAGCTCACAGTTTGTAGAGGTTTCAGCCTGTAATCAGCTGGTTCCAAGGCAGTGTGGCATGTGAGAGGCGGGCAATAGTTCATGATGGTGGGAAAAGGGGAGGAGAGAGACAGAGCAAGCCCCTTTCTCTCCCTTATACTGTATACAAAGTCCCCACCCCAGGGTGGGTGTAGTGTTCACACCCATAATCCCAACATTGAACCATGAATCGATCACAGACTCTAGAAGCCCACCCCCATGACTGCATGAGGCTTTGGAGTGACATCGAGACTCAAGTTATAACCGAGCATTTGATATTTCCAGTCTAGAAAGATCTCCAAGTTTCTGGACTCTCTCTTCCCTTTCTAGTCTGCTTGCCAACTGGTTGACTCTTCTCACCTTATCTCTTTCTTTTTCCATTTTTTTTAGATGTACCCAGTTGTACACCTATACAGGTGAACTGTACAGGTTAGGGTTAGGGTGTATTCCAGCCTCTTCCCTGGAGTTCTACCTTCAGAAGTGGTTCCTTACGACCCGCGAACCTGAGAGATAAGTGCTATGTGAGCTGGTGGCCCGTAAACTAAGAAGGCCAGCCGTGTGCTTCCGCACGATTGGGGTACTGTGGTGGAACAGAGGGTGTGTCCTTACCATGAGTACCTCTTCAGGGAAATAGATGAAGGGACCACAAGGGCAGCCTCTGGCTCTGGCCACTCTAAGATCCAGGAAAAGCTTGGAGTGCTGACCTCTGTGTAAGCCAGGTGGCCAGCCCTCTCCTCTGCCCTGCTGTGTCTGCTTCCTCCCTTCTTGCCACTCAGCTGATAAACTGGCAGCACTTGCTTTAGAATTTGAAGAAATCTGCAGGCCTCTGTTGTCTTGTGTGTGTGTGTGTGTGTGTGTGTGTGTGTGTGCGTGTGTGTGTGGTACTGGGGATTGAACCCAGGCCTTTGCACAGAGCTATATCTCCAACCCTTATTTAATTATTACTTTTTATTTTGAAATAGAGTCTTGCCAAGCCACTAAATTGCCCAGGCTGGGCTGGAGCTTGCCTCAGCCTCCCAGAGTGCTGGGATGATAGGCATAACCACCCCACCCAGCTCTGCTACTCTCTCTCCTTTCTGTATCCATCAGCACGAATAACAGGAGCTGCCACAGCAGTAACCCGGGATTTCAGTGACTTACCACACGAGAGGTGTGTTTTTCATTCATGTCGGAATCCAGTGAGGACTGGTAAGTCTCCTCTGAGGATTAGCTGAGGAAGCTGGGCTCTGGTCATTGCGTGGCTTTCTCTCTATTTAAACCCCTGCACCAGCTGTGAGGGAAATGGAGGGAGAGCAGGCTGGGGCCTGGTTTTAGGAAGGAAGGTACCGTGTGTCCCCTCGTACGCCACTGCTCAGAACCCAGCCACAAGGCCGTCTGTGTGTGAATTTGTCCCCCAGAGTTCAAGTGGTGGAAACTTAGTCCCTAGTGCAGCAGTGCCGAGAGGGCAGCCTGTAAGATGTGACCGGGCAGAGCCCCCTGAGCAGATGCGCGGTACTGTTTGAGAGTGGATCCATCACTAGAGTGGGGCCTTAGAACAGGTGCACTGGGCTCCCTCTCTTGCCCTCTCCTTACCCATGTGACCCATTCCGTGACGTTCTGACATGCTGAGAACATCCTCGCCAGGTCCTGACCCTCTGTCTTGGACTTCCCAGGGTCCAGAACTGTGAGCCAATGAATCTGTGTTTATCATGAATTACCCAGACTGTGATACAGCACGACAGCACAGAATGGGTCATGGCAGAAACTGGTACCAAGAAGCTGGGCTGTTGCTACAACAAATCTCTGAAAAGAGTGGAGTGGCTTTAGACCTGGGTGATGGGCAGACGCTGGACAGTTCTGAATGAATTCTGGAAATAGCCCCATTGCCATTAACGGAGCAGGAAGGACCATTCTGGTGTGGCTCCAGCAGAGAGCTATAGGAAACGCCTGAAATTTCTTAGAGATCACTGAAGTGGTTGTGATGGGAGTGTTGGTGGAGAAATGGATTATAAGGGTGATTCTGATGAGGTTGTAGCCAGAAATGAGGAGCAAGGTATTGCAAACTGGAGTAAGGACTATCTTTGTTATAAAGTGATAAAGAATTTAGCTAAATTATGTCCATGCCCAAAGCCTTTATTAAAGGAGGCAGAGTGTAAGAGTAAGGACTTTGGATGTAGCTTTAGCGTAACAATAAGGGATTCTGGGAAATGTAGTCCTGCTGCTGGTCCAAGGATCTAACTAGATCTGCCCCAGAATTCCTTCTTCACTGAGGAAGTAGAGCTCTTCCTAATTCAGATCGCGCCTTGAGTATCTCAGTGTGCTGGGCACTGTGCTCGGTCTGAGAAGGTGGGTGGTACAAGGGGGTGGGCTAACAGGCATTAAATGGTTACTGTTTCTAGCACTCAAAATGATGATTCATTTCCACAATGATAGAGACACATATTTCCTCTCTTCGTACAGATGAGGAAACTGGCTCAGAAAAGGAGACTTGTCTAAGATCACCCACAATTAAGGGCTACATTCATTCTCAGTAAATTATATTTGTGCCATGAGAAGGTTTGTATCCTCCAGTTTACAGTCTGGTGAGGTAGAAGGACACCAAACTAAATAACTATAGTTGAGTGAGATGCAGGATTGTCAGAACACCGACCGCTATAGCTGGGGACAGGGAGACACCAGGAAATCTTCTAGTGGGAGGGCATTTGAGTTGGGGCTCTGCAGGACAGCCAGGAGCTCTCCAGACAGTGAAGGACAGGTCACTTGCTCCATATGGCTCCCCATGTACACTGCTATAAGCCAGGTCGATCTGGGAGGACCCTCTCAAGTTCGGCGTGGGGCTCCTCATTTTATTTTGTGGTGCTTGTGAAGGGGCCTCTGGGAGAAAACTTAAAGGAAATTGCTCTGCTGAGCCTGCTGGGCGGGGTCCCAGGAGGTGCAGATGTTCTGATAAGCGGTGGTGACTGCGGCCTTGCAGAGCAGCCCTGGCGGAGATAAGGGCAGAGAGACTGCCGGGGCGCTTCCTGCCGCAGGCTGACTGCAGCTGCTGCTGGCGCCTTGGTCAGCGAAGTGCTGAGCCTGCAGTCCTGGCCCTTCCCGCTGTCTCTGGGTCACCTGTCCTTTGAGACAGTCAGGGTCAGAGGGGTGAGCCTGGTTGCGGGGGGTCCCGAGAACTGGGTCTCAGCCCTGCTGTTGTTCTTAGTTAGCTTTGAGGGAAATTTCTTCACCATCTGGGTTTCTTTTCCTTCACCCATAAGATGGTGTGATCGGTTCTGTTTGTTTGGTTTGTTTTTCAGTTCTGGGGATGGAACTCAGGGCCTCATGTAGGCCAGGCAAGTGCTCTACCACTGAGCTACATCTCCAGCCATGATAACAGGTTTTACTTCAAAGGACTGCTGCTAGGGATCACCAATTTATGAACCTGAGGGTCCTTGTTCCTACAAGGGTATCTGGTGCAAAGTAGCTACTCAGGTAAAGGTAGTTACACTTGTTCATCACCACCCTCATAAGTAACATTATCCTCGTTGGAATCAGCACCATCAACATCACCATCATCATCATAGCCATCATCTTCAACACCATCACCACCATCATCTCCATCACATCAGCACCATCATCACCATCAACACCATCATTATCATCATCTCTGTTACCGTCAATACCATCATCATCATCATCACCATCACCATCAGTATCATCACCATCATCATTTCTATCATCACCACCACCATCACCACCATCATCCTCACTGTATCATCTCCATTATCATCAATATCATCAAATCACCATCATCACCATCACCCACTAACACTGTCTCACCATCACCATCAACACCGACATTACCATCAAGAGCATCATCACCACCATCAATATTATCACCTTTGTTACCATCACCACCATCACCATCATCACCATAATGACATATCATCATCATGGCAACATCACCATTTCCACAACCATGAACACCATCACCATCACTGTTACTGTCACCATCGTCATCATCACCACTGCTCTCTTCATCACTGTTGCCATCACCCTTATCACTATCATCACCATTACTATTGCCACAGCCATCTCTATCACCATCATCACAATCACCAACATCACCATCACCACCATGACATCATTATCACCGCCATCACCATCACCATTTCCATCCCTACTACAATCATCACCAACTTCACCATCACCATCACCATATTATCTCCATCTTCACCATCACCATCACCATCACCATCACTATTACCACCACTACCACAATCATCACCAACTTCACTATCATCACAATCACCAACATCACCATCACCGCCATGACATTATTATCACCGCCATCACCATCACCATTTCCATCCCTACTACAATCATCACCAACTTCACCATCACCATCACCATATTATCTCCATCTTCACCATCACCATCACCATCACCATCACCATCACCATCACCATCACCATCAC